>JAOVVB010252229.1:0-20216 GCA_028570985.1 Heterobranchus longifilis | reverse complement strand
TCCTTTTACATTTACTAACCAAGTAGTTTTTGTGCCTAAACCTGCCCAAATTGCGACCGTTTCGCAATGTTAATGTTGCAGAGATGCACCGATTAATCGTCCGCAGGTCAAAAACGGCTGATTTTCAGCTGATTGTCAAATTTAATTAACACACATGTGCCGCATGATGGTTTTACATTGTGTGCACACACACACACACACACACACACACATACACACAGAGTCTGCAGCACACAGACAGCAGGTTTCCACCAGATTACAATAGATGCTTTTTAAAATTAAAACATGTTGTACACATGTTGAACTCATTGAAGGAATAACTCTGTGCATCACGTTAACGAGTGAATGGTAGAGAGAGAGAGAGAAAAGAGAGAGAGAGAGAGCGCGTGTGGATACGGTGAGGATGAAGTCAGTTGTAATGTGTGTGTACAGTTTAGGCTGTTTTGTCAGTGAATAAATGTGACAATTCCTCAAGATTAAGCTGAGCTCCTGTGTCTAGCTGCCTGCTGATTAAAGTGAACGAGTTTAGCAACAAATTGAGGAGTTTGTCTCTGCACTGTGGGACTGACAGGCTGACAGGCTCACTGACTTAAGGTGAGCTGACCTTAAGGTGGTCAAGCTACTCCTCCAGGTGTGTTGTTGTTATATAGATATTTTGCTCCTTTTTTCTTCTGGGAAAGTAAAACATGTCACATAAAGTGAGATATACTGCAATTCATTTTCAGTTGGATTTTATTTGTCCAGTAAGCTGGAGCACTTTTCTATTTTGAGATTTGTTTGAGTGAGAGAAAGTCCTGTAACTTGGCACAGTTTTGGAGAAAATGTAAGTGATTTAATAGTCGGTGTTTTATTATGATGTGTTTTATAATTGAATGTCAAGTTTGCATGAAAGAAAAGTTACTACAATGGTTGTGTATGCTGTCTCTTAGAGTTCTTAGAAAAAAAAAATCTGAAGTGGCAGGTCAGACATTTAAAAAAAATCAGAAATCGGAATCGGCCAAGAAAATTTAAATCGGTGCATCTCTAGTTAACGACATGTTTAAAACTGCGACCGTTAGCGAGGAGGACAGAAGCAGCTCCTGTGGGTTCTTTGTCCTGCCACCGCTATGGGCGCTAGTTCAGTAAATGCTCGTATGGGTCGTATTAGAGGGTAGGAACAAATTACTTAAATGGTCTCATAGTTTGGAGGACTTGTTGCGATGTTATTAATACAATTTGTCATCGAACTAACTGATCGAGGCAGATGGCTGCCCTGCAGAGCCCGGTTCTGTACGAGGTTTCTGTTAAAAGGAAGTGTTTTCCTCGCCACTGTTTCGCCAAGTGCTTGCTCATGGTGGGAATTGTTGGGTCTCTGTAAATATTATTTTAATGAATACGGTCTAGACCTGCTCTATGTGAAAAGTGCCCTGAGATAACTTCTGTTATGATTTGGCACTATGTAAATAAAATTGAACTCATCAGAGTCACAGTGAAGTGCTGTGGCTGAGTACATCAGGTCTCCTCGGAAGCTGCATACATATGAATGTCGTGCATGATGATAATATGAATATTGCACATCTGTCTTCTGTCTGTCTTCACTCTCTGCTTGGAAAATCATATGCAACGGCCCAGAGCTAAAGCAGGATGGAATTTTCCTCCCTTCTTATATAAAATAATATGAACTCTGTGTCCTCTGTCCTCGCAAATGAGTTGAACTGCTAATGTTCATAACCAGCAGTATTCTAGTCACATAGTGTCCGGTCTGGTCTGAGATTGAGAGATTGTGAATTTAATCCTGAGCTGGATCATGTCAAGCTGGCATTCCTAATGATTCAAGTGTAATAAAAAGTAAAGTACCCAGGAGTGCATTTTTACTGAGATCAGGTATAAGACATCGCTGCCTTGGCTGCACTTCATGCTGTCAGCGTTACTGAAATTCCCATAAATGCTGTGACAAACACCCTCTCGGGCTTTACGACTTCAATACACTTGATGCCAATGCATGTGTTGGGTCTCTTTAAAGTGATGTGTGTACAGGGAGAAATAAAACAAGAAATCAAGAGAAACTAAGAAAAATCACTAACTAAATTCCTTGTTGCCATAAAGGTCAGCACAGACTAATTTAATGTTTAATGGATTTTCTTTGGCTGTGGTGGAAGAAGTGTTTATATCCTTTCCTTAACATAAAGCAGTAAAAAATACCACAATGTGAAAATACTCTGATGCAAGTAAAAGTCCCGTTTTCAAAAGTGCACTCAAGTAAAAGTACAGAAGATCATCAGCAAGGTGTAATTAAAGTATGAAAGTTAAAGTACTCCTTATGCAGAATGGACCTATTCTATCATTGCATATTATTTTATCTGATTATTAGTATGGATGCATGCATAATACTTTAATATTGTAGAGGTGGAGCTTTTAGAAATAAAGTGTTATGTATAACAAATATAATATAACAAATGATCTATAACGTGATTTGTATTTAAAAACGTAATCTGCAAAGTATCTAGTAACACTTACTGTCAGATAAATATAATTTAATGTAAAACTTAATTTTAAATGCAGAAATCCGAAATACTAAGTGAAGTAACAGTGCTTTTAAATTGTACTGTAATTGTAAGTAAAGTGCTTGTGTGAATGCACTTAATTACTTTCCACTAGGGCTGGGCGATATGGAGGAAAAAAAAAAGCGAAATAAAATAAATATAAATAATATATTACAAATATTTTTGACCAAATACTACAATATTGATATTGTAGGGTTGACTAATTGGTGCTTTCACAAAATATTAACATAATGAGATTATTGATAAATCATCAGTAATGTGTATATAATTACTAAGTGGGTAAAGGAAAATAATAGAACAGTCTGGTGAGTTCAGAAAATTACATCACTTTACTGTAATGCCGCCTGTAAAACCAGGAAAAGACAACACTTATGCCATATTACAATATCCAAATATCTAGTCTCATATCACAGTATCGATATAATATCGATGTATTGCCCAGCCCTATATTTCACAGTTGAAACGTGCCTGAAATACCATCCAAGGCTCTTGTAACTACAGTTTGTGTGGTCGACAGCAGGATTAGTTTTGTGCTGTTTTGCTGCTCAGCTTGTCAGAAAGCAGCACGTCCCCCGACATGTCATCGTCCTCCTGGCCTCTGTAACACATCACACACTCAGGTGTGTGGCTGAAGCCAGAGGAAGCGGTGTCTATGATGCACCACACCATGGCCTCTCTAATGAGGCCTGACTCTTAATGACTCACAGCCCCCAGCAGCAGACAGCGATGGCCAGCAGTGGGGCTTATCTCATTGACACTCTGTGCTGCGCGGTTACACCTGTAACCTTTAGATCACTCCAAATTAGGTTGCTCCGGGAATCTTTCAGTAGTGATTACAAAACAGATTGAGTGGCCGGGAGAATTCTCATAAAAATTGTATATGAGCCCTCTGCTTGAATCTAGAGGAGCTATAATAGGCAGATCGTGCGAAGACATGTTTCGCACAGAAGCCCACAACTGATCAGGCATTCTCTCTGGTGCTCCAGACAAGATTGCAATACCAAGCAATGTTTCCGTTGACTGGTTTCCATTATGTAGATGTAAATTAACACAAGCAAGACGAAACTGAGCATTGTGATAAATGAGCACATATGAGCCTGAGGAGCAGCTGGGATCTATAGATGGGAGGCGAGCTTCTGACTTGTGCCAGTCAGTCATGCCTGCTGAGCATCATTCATGGAAGAGTGCAGGTGCTGGTCAGCCAGGGGACGGGGTGCTTAATTGCATTGCACTTTAATAAGTCACACGCTGAAGACACATGGCTTTAATCATGCAGATGTCTCTGCTGATAGGCAGCGCTGCGGATATAGGTGGCTCTGGCTCATCAATGTCGATGTTTCTGCAGGCAGGTGTCCGACGTTAACCACAGGTGTCCGTGTCAAGATTCAGAAGTCCTTATCCTCACATACACTACATCCTGCATACACCTCAACGCTACACCCTGCCTCTTGTACTTTGCTCTTGTGTCTCCATCAATAGCCTAAAAGATGTTGCTATTTCAGCAGTTTGTCAGCGGGATCAGATGCAGCAGCTCAGCGATTTGAGAGAGTTTCATAGTCTCAGTAATCAAAGTGGCGAGGAACAGGAGAGAAATTCATTTAGAGGGGGGTGGTGGGGGGGGGAGTAAGGTCTCCGGAGAACATTTTGTTTGGTGTAAAGTGAACACGTTTGAAGTCAAAACAGAAACAAACTGTTTTTTTCGTGGATGTTGGCAGATACACGGAGGAGGCAGTTTCATAAAAGCCCTTCTAGGGAAGGGTGTTGCAAACTAGCATCCACTATGAACACTATGATACTTGCATCAGATAGATGTTTTCAGTCTGTCTATGTATATTGTGTCTGCCTCGATGAAATAATACATAAATAAATAATACAGGAGAGCCTCAAGCGTCATATTGATCCGACTTGTCTGTCTTATGCAGTTTCCACACTTGTATGCAGAATCAACAATGAAACTAAAGTTTACTTCGACCCAGTGTACTGTTTTTAAAAGCGTGTTACATTTAGTCACTGTTTAAACATTCAAATGTTAAAATCCACTTTAAAGAACGCGGCAGGGATCTGTTCGGTTTTGACGAAATATCAGGGAGATTCTTGTCCTTGACATTTTTAAAGTCACCGGCCTGACATGCTGCCGCTGCTGCACACAAATAACCCAGTGGAGGTAGATTGTGACCAGACGTCTCAGTGTGTGATCACAATCACAACAGTGACAACAACCTGCACAGAAGATTTGATTTCAGATCAGAATTTGCAACAGCAGTATTTATTTTTTATTTTTATTTTTAATTTTATTTTTAATAGTGGATCGAGAAATAAATGCAGCAACCAAAATAATTCCTGTTCACTCCAAACAAAAAACTCATCATGTCATTGGCAAATCTGAAGGGTCTGAAATGAAGCTGCTTTGTTGCAGACTTTACTTTAGGAGTTAATTAGAAAACTGGTAAAATATTTTAGAATGAAAAAGTCCTCACATAAAGAACTTGCAGCATATTGCCACAACGCATGAGTAAAATGCAAAAACTAACTTTTACTATGGTTTCTATTGAGTGAAAGTGGATACAAAAAAAGTGTGGGACTTTTATCAAATGTGTATGAAATGTATGATATCAGGATAAACCCCTTTTTAGATATATCATCTCTTTTACAGGGGGGTCCCAAACAAACACAGATGCAGTCCAAGAGAGTGTAGGATAAAAACTAGTAGAAGAAAAGATAGGACATCCACAATGCTCCCAAAGTGAAGTTTAGTAAGTGTACAACGTTTTCGACCCGGATGGTCTTCGTCAGGTCTATGATACAGGAGACCATTCGGGTCAAAACGTTGTACACTTAATACTTTTCAGTGAGGGAACATTGAAAACAGAGTGTGGATATCCTCTCTTTTCTTTGCTCCCAAACAAACACTCACAAAACAAATGGAAGCAAAACAGTGCAAGACACAATGTTATATAACACGACACAGACAAAACAAACCAGCAACAACACCAAACTAGATCACTAAGAGAGAAAAAAAGAAAACACAGAAGCAAAGAAACAAACAAACATACAAACAAACAAACAAACAACGATTAATCTCTAAATAGAGAGAGGAACAGTGATGGCATTACTGAAAACATCTGTTTTAAGATAAGAAAACAAAACATTTTTAAATAAGCAAAATTATGACCTAGAAGTATGGTAACTTTATTCAATTTATCCAAATGTTAGTGTTATTGATATTTTTGTTGTATGCTCTATGATGCTGCATGATGGGACCTCTGTGAACAGGTTAATTTACATTCAGTTCCCAATCAGAGATCTCATTTGTGAGTACAATAGACATAACGAGTCTACAGTACCTACAATAATTCTTCTGTCTCAGTGTCTCAGTGTCTGCCCAGCTGGGCCCTCAGCAACAGTTTACATGCAAAAGAAAAATACTGAATTATTTATATCCAAGAACAAAAAACAGCCATGTTATTTTGTCGCGCTTGTGTTTACATCTTAATTCAGAATTCACAGCGCACGAAGGTCAGGAGAATCTCAAACCCGCCCTCTGACCTTCTGCAGGAATCATTAAGAGCTGCGCAGTGAGAGAGATGATGTTCTGCTCATGCCTGAATTATCATTGCAATAACCTTTTGTGTAGGCTTCGTTAATGAGCACACATAACGTCATCTTGTCACATTGTGGACAAGCCACTTGTAGTGTTTGAAGTGTGAACAGAGTTCATTGTATCGGGCCCTCTTGAGTTAATGTAGGCTTTTATTCCTGTGGGTAACTTAGTGTGTGTGTGTGTGTGTGTGTGTGCGTGTGTGTGTGTGTGTGTGTGGATAGCAGGTAGGAGGGACGCTGGGAAATGGAATGAAAACTGTGTGGTCGGATGCGGAGGCTGCGCAGAGTAAATTGGCCTTTCAAGAGCAGCTTTTGTGAACTATATCCCTGTTGAGATTCTTGATCCCATAAGAAATGTATGAGTCTGTGAGCGCGCATGCGTGTGAGAGCGAGCAAGGAAGCATGTGTCTTCTGTGTGTCATCATAAGCTCATTATTTTTCTTCTCTCCCACAGATCTGCGACCTGTCATCACCTCTCCCAGTGAGTGTGTGTGTGTCTGGGCACAGCGGCACTTCTGTCACTTTGTGCTTCCAGAGCACCCTCAGCATCTACAAAAAAAAAAAAAAAACTCCCAGGGACCACAGGCTGTAGGATTAGGTGAGTTTAAGGCCACGTGCCTCTGGTTGCTTGTCCTGGCTACCTTTCAGGATAATCCTAATTTTATATCACATCTCGGCCTCTCACTGGCTCGTGACTGAGAGCTTGAGAGGTTTGCAAAATGAGACATGACAAGTTATGAGGTGTTTCCGCTTGTCTGGAGCCATTCAGAAATGACTGAGGGTGGTGGTCTAATCACGGGGGCAATAAAAGCTTTCTAGTCAATCAAGCAGGGTCCCTGTAGTATTTAACAGGATTGTTTCAGAGAAGGGCCTGAATATGAAATCAGCTGTAGCCTTTTAACATGTGTGTATCTTGATTAATCATCCTGTTAAGGAAATGAACATGACTTTAACCTCTGGCCGTTCAGATGAACTGCTACTTAGAGGAAGTGGAGGCCTGATTGATTTTCTTTCACATGTGAGTGAACTACATGCAGCTATCAATGCAGAAGATTAGCTGAACATGTGAATGCCTGTGTTATTGGATACAGTCACTCAGAAATATTGAACACATCCCCTATAGCACAACGCAGCACAAGCAGGCCACACGCAGGGGACACACAGACGCATGTATGCAAACATGTTTGGAAAGTGCTTGATTTTTTAACGGTTATGTTTTCAAGGTTAGGAATATGCTTGAATTTGAATATACTCCTTGAAAAATGTTTGATTTTCAACATAATCTGCTGTTTCATCGACATAAAAAAAAACTTTTCATATCTGAAATGAAACGATCCCATCGTCATATTTGTTTTTTGTCTCCTGGCGTCACACACCGGATGAAACATACAATCTAAGTTAATATATATAAAATAAAGTGACAATAATCATTGATTGCTGTGGGTATAAATTTTTAATTTTATGTTTCACAAATGCATTTATAGTAACAATTTAGATATGATGATGATGATATATACATATATATATATATATATATATATATATCAATAACAAAAGTTTTCCCTAGATTGCTTCTTTGCACTTCCTCTAAAAAGGGACTATGCCAGTGTTTGTCCATATAAATAAGTAAATAAATTCAGATACTGTTCAGATACTAAATTCAGATGTTTACGTGGTGTTTAAATTTCAATACTGAGTATTCAGTGGCTGTTAAAATTCAAATACGTATGTCTCTTATTTGCTTCCATATGTGCAGAATTAATCTAAAAACACATGATTTGCTTTGGAGAATGGTTGCCAAAGTGATGTAAATGTGCTCAAATGGTCCTTTAAACACAGTAAGGAGGGAAGTGAGTTCAGATATATTGTTGTTGTCAGCGATGAGGTACGAGGGGGGAAAAACTGAACTGAGGGATTTATGATGTTCCATTTAAACTCAGAGGTGTGCAGATATATTACTTACAAACATAAGAGAGGTGGGCACGTGGTCTTTCTCCACACGATGGAATTTATACAACCACATCTCCTCCGGCTGGATCTCACGGTAGAAAGGAGGAAGCTGCTCCGTCACACTACACAAAACACAAAAAGAGATGTTTGTTTGCCTGCCTTTTAAATAATAGATCCATAAAGCAATGATGTGAATGATTCAATGTGGGATATACTTACAGGAACACAAACAGCAGTGCCATCCGGATGGAAATTTCCGACAGGAAACCACGAAGCAGCCTCCTCTTCATTTTGTTTCTCGGAGTGGACTTCAGTCAACAGCAAACATCGTCACTCCACTTTCATTTTACTTAACTGGGACTAGAAAAGAAAAAAATTAAGAGCTGAGTTTAGGTTTATGACATTAATTTGGATGTTGAAAGGAAATATAAATGAGTGGTGAGTTTATATTTCATTAGTTAGAGAGATTGTGAGTGTGCAAGTAGAAAATGTAAATATAATTACTATATACTTCAATTACACGTGGACACATTTATTAAATAGTACAAATATCTGCGCTCTATAATCCTGATGGATTATCTGAGGAAAATAATCAACTGGTCCTCCACACACACGTGTTTTCAGTCATTCTGCCTGATAGAACTCTTTTTAGGACTGTGTGAAAAAGTACAGACTAAAGTCATCTGACATCTGCCTGATACTCATGTTATTTTTGTCAGGATGGGATATTTATATCTGTTACCTGTATCGCCTGACTGATACTGGATTTTTGAGAACATTATTGTTAATAACAATATTGTTATTTGAGAGTTATTTTTAAAAATCCAATGACGATTTAGCAGCCGGTATTCATTTTTATACATATACACATAACATAGCAAACATTTTTGATAGGGAATGCCATACATTTGGTTATTAAAGAATTGTGTGTGTACTAAGTTGGACATTTTGCATTTGAAAAATAAACTTTGGTGTCCAAACTATGCAATAGAGTCACCTGAAACACAACTTTTGCATCTCTATATTGAAATTTCTTATTACTTATCGACCAACATACACTGATACTGATATACTGTATCTGTGAACGGTTAATATTGGTTAATGTGTTGGATGGGCAGATTTATAATCCTGTAAATGTAGTTTAACCTATAAAAAGAATTTGCACATGTATACAGGTGTCAGTGTAAAGAAGGGGGCAAATATCCTTGTGCCTGTTAAAACCCACCTGCCCATGACCAGCATACCTCTTTTTATTATACACATTCAATAGTCTATACAATAGTATAGTGTCTCCCACAAACTAAAAACTCCCTAGTTTACTAATAAGGTTAGACCTAGAGATCTGCAATTTGTGACTGACAATATATAGAGGTGATTTGCATAGTTCTGACGGAGAGCATGTCCTACTTATTGCTATTCAAATATTATAGAATATTATAGAGGTGATTTGCATAGTTCCGACGTAAAGCATGTCCTACTTATTGCTATTCAAATATTATTCAATATTATAGATGAGGACCCAAAAAACTTTTTTGAGCCATGTTTGAACTGATGTAGTTTAGGTTGTGTTTTAGCCACATGCTAAACAAGAAGATGCTACCTTAAATGAAGCCTCATACATGCATCGTGGCCTTATATTTCATCTGTTATAAGCTTTTCCATTTGGGTATGCCAAATAGGGTTAATGGGTGTTAAAAGGTTGAAACACATCCCTAGATTTCAAATCACAGTCAAGTGTAAAACCAGACCACATACAATTTTTCAACGAGTTTACAGTCGCACATCAGCAGTGATAATTGACCTTTGTCCTTTAGTTAATACTTGTCTCCGCAAAGAAGGAAAACAACCCAAACAAATGAGGAAAATATTCTCCTTTCTACAAAGCATCTCCACCACTTATACTCGGAGTATATATGGTGTAATATTAGTAAAGATAATGTTGAGTATCTTTACTCTAAAACCTGATATAAAGGCCAACATGCTGCACCTGTGCCCTCCTCTTCTAGGTGATGCACACATTTAAAAGCTCTTATTTAATTGTATATAACATTAAGGCTGTTTTTTATTTTATCATAACAGTATTAAATGCACGGCTTCTGTCAATACACAGAACAAGACAAACAGCATTAAAGTGTCTCTGTGTGTTGTAGAAACAAGATGTTAGCAGACTAAGCTAAGCTAGCTAGCTAGCAACATCTGTCAAACAAGACATCTGGCCCATTTCCGCGTTGTCAAACAGGGAATCACAGCTCCGTTACTAACCTTTAACGGGTCGTTATTTTTATCTCTCCATCCTCATATTAACGCGTTCCGTTAACGTGAATCAGGCCTCCACATCCTCTGTTTCTGCCGACGGTGCAAGTCGCACATTTGAGGACTTGAGAGAGAAACAGGGATGAGGAGGAGATGAGCCGCGTGAAGCTAACGGCTACATCTATGCTACTTCCGGTTCAGGATTTTCTAAATAAAAGTATGCATTGAGAAAATAATCTCAACTCAAGATCCACTTAGTCTGTTTTTAACAGTATATTATAAATATAAAAATGTGTTTCCTTTTTTGATCTAATATTATTCTAAAATAGAAATAACATAGATAAATTATAAGAAAAATAGAAATAAGAAACAAGTATGTAATGATACGTGCATTATACTAATATATAATATATAAAATAATAAAATAATAATAATAAAATACTACTAATATATAAAAGTAGAAATGGGAAATATAACAACAGTGTAATTAATAATGCTGAGAGGTTGCATCTTAAATAACTATATAACAGATAAATATCATTCACAGTTTGCATACAGATAGCATGGAACTCATCAATATACAATTATATTTATACTCTATAAAAGCCTGAGCAAGTTAAATTCAGTTATATATTATTTAGGAATTCTTGTCCATATGAACATTGCAGAAAAAAGTAAGAAGCTTATTTGGTAATACTAATTTCAAAAGTAATCATTAAAAATGTACTGAAAGTAAATGAATTAACTTACTTGTAGAATTTATCAATGTGTGTTATACTTCTGTTGTTTTCATTGTATCATGTGAAGTGTGTTTTAAATACATCTTGACTGTCAGTGAAGTTGTGTGAAGATTGCTGGAACAAATGTGTTTGTTACTCCTGGATATTCAATAACATATATTTAGAATATTACTCAATATTAATCAGTTGTTAATATTACCATATTCTTTGGCATAATCAGTTCATACTGCACACTTGGAATTATTAATTATTTATGATTTTAAGTGTAGTTAGGCCATATAGATTAAATGAGCTTGCTGTTTGACCATTGAGGTTAAAATAAAACTGGAGTTGATCTACATTAACTTAACTAAAACAGGGTATTTCTGAGTAGGCCTTGCAGAGCAGGAAATTGTGGGAGCACTGTAGTGCTTTATAAACCGGAAATGGTCGTGTAGGTAATTCTATCTGCCTTGACACGTGGATGCAAAAAGCCACGTCACGTTTCAGCCAACCACATTGAATCAATGTTTATTTTCCCATTAAATCAGCTACACTTTTGCATGTTCCTCTGATTTCAGTCAACATGATATCAATTTATCTTGATGTTTTTTTAGTTAGTTTTTTAGTTAAGCAGTTAATTCCTACTGTATCCTGTGAAAATTTGTTTTTCTTCATTCACAATTGTTTTTACATGTTTTTTTATAGACTTTATTGTTGTACTGTTATGTGTACTCTCATTGTTTATCTGTGCTCTGCTGCAAGCCAAATTTCCCCCAGTGGGACAATAAAGTACTGTAGTGTGTATTACAATTTTTGGGTGCAATTATCATGTGCAATGATACTCCGATACTGTGAATGATACTACTGGCAGGTGTATATAGTGTATATAGCTATTTCATTCTATTCTATTTGTATTTTTGTCTTGTTTAACTGTCATTTATTACTCATTCACTTTTTTTCCCTTTTGCTTTGGACTTGAGCTGCTGTAACAAGTGAATTTCCTCAGTGTGGGATCAATAAAGTTCTTATAGGTATCTTGATTGAAACTGTTAAAATAAATAAATCCCAGAGAGTGAGAGTGTTTCACTGAGACAGAGTACAGCTTTATTAAAGTCAAACTTCAGGCATGTCTGAACTCTTCAAACTCAACTTTAGAATGAAAAAGGACAGAATCAATATTCTCAAATAAAAAGACAGTCATGTACAAAAAGAGTGTCGTCTCAACAGTCACACACATTTAGAAGCAGAATTGTACAGGCAAAAAGAGCACGCCACAGTAACATGAGTCTATGCAAGTTCAATGCAAACTATTTACAAAGTTCTTCAACAATATGCAGTATGCAGTAACACAGGTCGAACAGTAACCAACATGGTATTTTGTGTTCATCCACGTTTTAATTGAAGCAACACCAAGAGAGATAGATATGACCCCAGTTAGAGTTTCTGTAAGTAATTTTACTACAAGTAAAAAGAGATGAGTGCTTATGACGGTGAATTTATTTATTCAAACACTATTTCTGCTCTGACAGCATGTTGATTAAAAGAGACGCTCATTGCACAAAAAACAAAAGATGTCACAGTGAACTTGAAACATACCCTTTGACATACAAGGGAGGGTCCACCCTAAATTTAAGTGTATATATAAAAAAAAAAATCCTGGACTATTTAAGGGTCACTTAAATGAGAACAAACATGCTGTCTCTTTAAAAAACAAAAAAAACAAATGTGGGCACTACAATGAGAATAAACCAACCAAACAAACACATTAGTGTTTTCAGTGAGTGAAATGATGCACGCTGGGACATTTAAATGAGGCATACGTTAATACTGCTGCTGTATCAGCTGTGAGGGGCAGAGGAGGACAAACTGGCACAACGTAGTTCATGATCATGCGATCAGCAGGTGCAAAAAAATAAAATAAAGGCTGTTGCACAATCTCTGTGCAATGTGGTAAAAACAAATAAAGACAAAACACTGGCATTTAAAGACTCTCCAACTGAAGTGGATTAAACCAGTGTCTGATGTTGGAAGCATGCATTTCAGCTGAACAGTCACCTTGAAAACAAAAATAAAAAAGGCTTTAAGACCAGTTATATAATCACAAGTCATCAGTCAGTTTCTGAAGCCACAAACACAAGAGTCAAGGATGCCTGCGGTCTGATAATCACACATGTATCAATCCTGTGTAAAAACAAAACAAAAAAATACATCAATAAATAAAAAGAAAATTCAAGTTTCTACACGCAGACCGTTTTGAGTTTGTAAGTAAAAGTGACTTAATGATGCACCGACCTGATACTGAAGTCGCCTAATTCCTACAACTGAACAAAAATGCATCTCTCAATGTGAAGAGTTTGGCAAATTTGGGAGCAGCAAGAAATTTAGTTACTTTTGTCAGAAATCCATGAAATAAAAAGGCTTCCTAAAAAAGGGTCAGTCATAACAGAAAGACAAAAGAGCAGCTGTTGAATGCAGAAGAGAGAGAACATGTCATGTTAAATTTGTGCACAAATACTGACATTTAACTGCATAAAGAATGCAGTTTTCCTCCGTGTTCTTCATCCGATTAAGTGCCTGTATTATGTGCATATATTCTGCATATTAAAGTCACTCAAAAACTTGTTTTGTTTATTGTTACTTTACTACAGTGTTTGACCTCCACTGTGCAGAATGACGTATGTGCAGTTTAACACTAGGAGACTGTTTTTAAATTAATTTTATATCTTAAATCATGTCTGGAATTTTTTCTCACTTTTCTGCATTCAATGCCCCCCCCCCTTTCTTTAGTCTTTTTTCTTCATGATCAGTTTATTATAAAACCCAGCTAAAACTAATGCAGTCTGTTACAACAGCCAATGCAATAAATCATCCTCCATGAAGTTTATAATGTTCCGTTTTTGTTGAAACGGTTTCAACGGTGTTGATTCAACTATATGATCATTTTGGAGGATGTCATTTGTGCATTGCATTATACAGTGTCTCCTATATTTTGTCAATGAGAGTAGAGTACATATATGAAACGCCTCTCATTATAACCCAATACAATTCAACAGCACCACAAACTACAGCCTCTAAAATGACCAACGCTTCTATAAAACAGTTTCAACAAAAAGTGAACCTTCATGAAGAATGATCTATTGACTGTTGCATTGAGCTGCATTAGTTTTAGCTCAGTGTACCTAATAAACTGAACTCTGAGTGTATCAACGACCTGAAATGAACTGAAATGATTTGGAAACATTGGCACAGTTTCACCCTGTGGCTAGACTTTTAAACACGACCACGACGGGAGGCTTTAAAAAAAAAACAAATAGCTTTTAAGGGCAGAAAACACAAATAAACAGTCATGTAACTGGGGTAGAATAGATACACTTCCTACTGTGATGATCACTTGAGTCCAGGCTAAAAAAAAAAAACAGAAAAAGAAAAAAGCACAAAAACTGCTCTGAAACAGAAACTTTACATTCCTATATTGAACTGCTTCACACTGCTTTTAACACCAACTACAGTGAGTCACGATACAGGTCGATGAGCAGCGGCTGTTACCAAAGTGTGGAATCATTACACCAAATGTAGAAAACAAAAAACGTATGCAATGACTAAATACAGATATATTATGTAGAACTCCCCATGTGTTTTTTTTATTTTTTTTTAAATAGTCTATTTCACTGACACTGTGGTGGAGAGGGAGACATATTACTGCACTGGTGTTTGAAAAAGAAATTGGTATAAAATGTGGTGCAATAAATACAAAAAATTTGGATTTGACAGATGAGCGATTAAAAACACTGTACAGAAGTTTGTACATCATACTGGACTGTTGTTATACCATTACGTCTTTAGAATAAAGCCCAGCCTTGAGGATGTTCTCCAGGTGGAAAATGAAGACTCTCAAGGACTTTTCTGTATGAAGCCGGGCTGGCAGTCATTCCTACTTGTGCCAAAAGAAACCAGCAGCATTTAGGCCACTTTCCTCAAAAAAAAAAAAAAAAAAAAAACACGCCCAGCAACTCACCACCAGAGGAAAAAAGTTACAACACAGTTTAAATTCCGACGTTACTACAAGAAGAGGTATCCATTTTGAAACACTTGTCTTATGTTCTTTTAATATACATTTCTGTATGACCTAGCTAAATTGTGTAGCGACAAGCCGTGTAAAAGTGCTTTTCAGAAAAGTTTGGCAAAACAAAACAAAAAAAAACTGAAAAACAAAAACAAGCATCAAAGCGGTCACAGTACACGACGTTACTGAAATGGACTGCATCTGGGCAGTACGTTACTACAGCCAGAACCAAACTTAAGGCTGATTAACAATACTTTAAGACAGCACCAGTGATCACAAGCTGAACCCCTCCGTCTACAAAACAAATAACTGCTCGGAGGAAATGTGGGAACAGAACTTTATATCGAAAAAAAATTTAAAATAAAATAAAAAGGATCTGTCTTGTCGTTTAAAAAAGCGTTTCCTTCTTCCAGGAACAACCAGAGAGGCGAGGCTCCGTCCCTCCTGATCTTTACGTACTTTACAATATTATGAGCCAATTATGTACACAATGGCGAGTGAGACTGGCAATATGAAAATCACAAGTACTTCTGTAATGTCATACCATTACACTATATACTATTATATTTCACCTTAATAGGACTATTTTCACAAGGAGGTCTGCGTAATGCTTAACACCTAAACAAACAAACAAACATAATACACCACTCACCGAGATGAAGTGAGAGAATCTGTCTGTAAACATTAACAAACATAGATACTGTATATAATTATATTCATCTATACCCATAAGTATATTAAAACCATGTCTAAGGAAGGTTGGAATGTAGTGTGGTCCTGAAAAAAATTGCACAAAATAGGTCTTTTCCCTCCTTTTTTTCCTCCAGGAAGAAGAAGAAGAAGAGATCAAATACGATGACGGATCACGTCTGGAGTGATGATGGAGGCTGGCTCGTCTCCGTGCAGCCATCCCGTGCGTGAGATGCCGACCACAGCGTACAGCAGGTAAACAAGGAGAGGAGCGGCGTGACGGTGGACAGGTTCAGCTTCACCTCCTCCTCCTCCTCCTCCTCTTCTTCTCTCTACCTCTCCCTCCACCTCACTCGTCGAGTTCTTCAAAGTGCCGGTATCTGACGACGTGACAACACTTAAAAATTTTCCACAGCTGTAAAAATAAAAAAAAAAAGAAACATAATGAGGTGGTGGTCTGGGCCCTCCGATGGGCGCAGGCGAGCTGTAGAGAGCGTTAGTGGTGGTGAGAGGAGGGAAAACGTCGCACAATGATGCATGGTCACTTCCTCTGCCGACACCAGGTTCGTCGGTGTGTCTGGGCTCGGCCGTCGCGCTGGTCAAAAAGCACTGTATTCCCTTTCGTCGTGCGCCGCTTCAGATCAGAGGAGCCAACGTGAGCGCACTTTTACGGGGGGAATGAGGTATTGAGGGAGCTGCGGTGTCACTCTGAAGCCGGCTGGCCCGCCTCCGCCTCCGGCTCCTCTTTGACGCTGGCGGCGCTCAGAGCGGAGCGCCGCGGCTGCGTCGAGCTGGAGTTGGAGCCCAGCGGGCTGGCGGGGTTGTGACTGGAGCAACAGGGGCGGCCTTCGAGGGAGGAGGAGGTGAGAGCTCCCGCCTCGTGATCCCGGCAGAACGAGCGAGGGCAGAAGTCACAGAGAGACGAGGCCGCGGCGCCGCAAACGCTGCAGTCGTGCCACGGACATTCCCAACGTCCTGCAGACACACAGGGAGGTCATTATGGTTTCTAAGCTACTGAAGGTCTCAAGATCTGACATCTTAACAATAAGATAACTACAATAACAATAACCCCAACGTTATTATCCAAACTGAGCAACTAGGATGGAATGCACTTTGGTGTTTAGTTTTTGACTTTTACTTCAACATGCTCTTATTGAGACTTTTTATGCGTTATATGTCTTGTTTTATATGTTATGTTTTGTTGTGTGTGGATGGAGGAAGAGTAGCTGCTACCTTAGAGGCAGCTGATGGTTATCCAAATAAAAAATAAAGAATCTTACAGGTCTCTGAGATGATTAACAGGATAGGAAAACAGAAAATACTTAAAATTTCTGCTAAATTTCTGTTCGTTTTTTCCAGATATGCTCTGATCTTTGTTACTTTCCGGGCCAACAATTAGCCATTGTATCATTATTACCGTATGGCGGCTTGGTGAGGTTGAGACACAGCAGGTGGTACGCTTTCGGACAGTCCTTCCTGTCGCACATCACCAGCTCGCCTCCTTCTCCGCAGCAAAAACAGAAGTATTCGTGCGCGTGTTTGCCCTCCAGCCGCAGCTTCCGCTTCTTGGGCTTCAGCTTGGCGTTCCTGGCCTTCTCCTCTTTCTCCATCACCACAGCACTCTGCAGGAAACATCAGAAATGTTAGCGGCGCTCTAGAACTGGATTCCCAGACGACGAGAGGGGAAGCGTCCTCACCGTTGGCTGCACCCCGAGGAATCCGGAGCAGTTGTCTGATCCACAGTGGCAGGACGACCTCCTGTTGCCCACACAGTGCAGGTTGTAGTTGAACGTCAGCTCCGTGTCTGCAGGTCAAACAACATTCAAATGGATCATCTGGCTCGCTCCCAGAGAATGTCATGTACACAGGAATGTAATCTAATGTAAGAAAGTACATTTATTTTGTATTATCTATTATGTAATTTTTCATGCAAAAATGCTGTTTTCAGACTCTCAAATATGGAAGATTTCCTGCTTTTCTGTTTTCTATCATATTAAACTGAATATCTTTGGATTTTGGACAAAACAAGACATTTAAAGACATCACCTTGGACTTTGAGAAACTGAGAATAGACATTTTTCACTGTTTGACAATAATATTTGTCATTTTATTGACCAAACGATTAATCGATGAATCAAGAAAATAATCTGCAGATTAATTGATGATGGAAATAATTGTTAGTTGCAGCCCTAGTTACTTTACTAATTAAGATTTTTGCATACAAATCATATGAAGAAAATATTGTATAACATATGTTTTGATGTATATTAAACTACCTAACAGTATATTTAATTAATTATAATACTAATAATTAGTAGTAGATTTAATGGTTCCAGCGTTACAAATGTGGAGATTTGCTGTTTTTCCTTTTAATTATTTTTAATTTTGAGGTTTTTTTCTGCATTCATTACTACATTTTCCTGGTTGTACTTACATACGTTTACTTTAGACATTTTGCATTTCGAATGCAGGACTTCTACCTCTAATGGAGTATTTTTGCAGTGTGGTATTAATATGTTTACTTGAGTAAAGGATCTGAATTCTTCTGATGGTGCACACGATTCTGCACAGAAACTTCTAGTTTGCATGGATCCTGATGTGTTGCTCAACAGCTACTAGCACGGCAGTAAAAATGTGCTGAGAGCGAAGCTTCCCAGTCTGACTGGTCACACAGATTGAACAATGGCCCGGAGTTTCCCGCAGGCCTCCAGAACATCACGTTCAGCTCGATGTTTGTTTTTAAAGGGATAGGTCACAGCCTCGCAAAGTCTCGCGGCCTTATCGAGAACTTGGAGTCCTTCCACTTTTATCTGCAGAGGAACTGAAAGAGTGATTTGATACTGGGTTATTAAAGGCACCACAGCAGAATCAGTGGGAGTTTAATCCTCTTCTCAGGATAAAAACAGCAGTGGCATCATTCACTATGTTAAGCTCAGTTAGTTTAATGCTTGCACAAACATAAGGCATGCATTACTTTAAGAGTAATAAACTTTAACAGTAATAAATCTGTCAAACATAAACTATACCATGTGGTTGAGATCTGCAGGTGTTCTAGGGGAAACTACACCGCAGGCCCGTTGGTTTGTTCTTGTGTTCTTCATATTATTTCCATGGTATGGTTTGAGTCTATTTGTAGTCATTTTGAGTCTCTTTGTTGATGTTTTGAATCTCCTTGAAGTCATTTTGTGTCTCTGTGTAGTCATTTGTGTCTCTTTGGTTGTTTTGCCCCTTTTCATATTCATTGTGAATCAATTTGTGGATCTTTGCAGCTGGTTTGCATCGCTTTATAGTTGTTTTGGTCTCTTTGTAGTAATTCTGAGTGTCTTTGTAGTCATTTTGGGTCTCTGGTTGTTTTGCCCCTTTCATATTCATTGTGAATGTCTTTGTCTCTTTGCAGCTGGTTTGCATCGCTTTATAGTTATTTTGAGTCTCTTCATTGTTGTTTTGAGTCTCTTTGTTGTTGTTTTGAGTAACTTTGTAGTCATTCTGTGTCTCTTTGGTTGTTTTACCCCTTTTCATAGTCATTGACTACGTTTACATGCACACAATATTCAGTTTTTTGCCCTTACTCTGAAAAAGACAATATCCCTACTAAGCTGTTTACATGGCTAATGGAAATGAATATTCTACTAATATTCCTGTTTACATGCAGCTGTGCAAAATAGGATTTTGCAGCTGTTTTGCATCTCTTTGTAGTTATTTTGCATCTCTTTGTAGTTTTGCATATCTTTGCAGCTATTTTGCATCTCTTTGCAGCTATTTTGCATCTCTTTGCAGCTGTTTTGCATCTCTTTGCAGTTGTTTTGGTCTCTTTGTAGTATTTTACATCTCCTTGTAGTTTTGGTCTCTTTGTAGTCTTTTACATCTCTTTGTAGTTTTGGTCTATTTGTAGTCTTTTTGCATCTATTTGTAGTTGTGTTGGTCTTGTTGTGGTCATTTTGCAACTCTTTGTAGTTATTCTGTATACCTTTTGCAATTGTTTTGGTCTATTTGTGTCTCTTTGTGGCTGTTTTGCATCTCTTGTAGTTGCTTTGTGTCTCTTTGTAGCCAATTTGTGTCTCTTTGTTGTTTTCATAGTCATTGTGAGTCTCTTTGCATCTGCAGCTGCTTTGCATCTCTTTGTAGTTGTTTTGCATCTCTTTGCAGCTGTTTTGCATCTCTTTGCAGCTGTTTTGCATCTCTTTGTAGTTGTTTTGTATCTCTTTGCAGCTGTTTTGCATCTCTTTGTAGTTGTTTTGCATCTCTTTGCAGCTGTTTTGCATCTCTTTGCAGCTGTTTTGCATCTCTTTGTAGTTGTTTTGTATCTCTTTGCAGCTGTTTTGCATCTCTTTGTAGTTGTTTTGCATCTCTTTGCAGCTGTTTTGCATCTCTTTGCAGCTGTTTTGCATCTCTTTG
>JAOVVB010252197.1:0-20218 GCA_028570985.1 Heterobranchus longifilis | reverse complement strand
GGGTCCGGGTAGCTCGCCAGTGAGACATGATGAAGGGAGGAGGAGACTGGCACTGACAGCCGCGGGCTCGCTACCACTCACTCCTCGCTCTACCCCCCTACCCTGCACAGCCTCTCTCACTCTCTGATCCTTTCTCTCTTTTTGCCCCTCCTTTCTATCCCCATCTGCTCCTGCATGCTCGGTATTGCATAACGGGCTGCTGTTGGAGCGAACAAGTCGCTGATGCTCCGGAGCGCGCTGCCCTTGTCCATTCTCGACCGAAGGGGAAAGAAATGGCTTAGGATGCTGCTGCTGCTGCTCCTGCTGATGCTCTAAAATGCACTGTTGTTGATTGAGGAGTGAGTTCTGTTGTTTGCGGAGGAGGTTGGTGACGCTGCTTTTCCTCCTGCCTTTGAAAGTGGTGGTGAAGAAACTCTCTTTCAGAAAGGGCACCTGGGTCTCCACGGTCTTAAACGTCTGCATCCTGACCTCTGTGGCTTCATCCAGAGGGGAGACGATCCAGGCAGGCTGAAGTAAAGGGAAAACAACACGTTAAAACCACAGTGATTCATTTTATATTTATGCTTAGCTTCACAATAACAGAGGGTAGACAATCTGTTCTCAGGAGTCATGAGGTAAAAGTTGAGTGCAAGCAGACATACAAAGTCTTATACACCATGAATACAATGACTGTTGTACAATCGAGAGATCTTTGTTCTGTTAATGTGACCTTTTTATCTTGAGGACATATTTTGCGTGTATATTTTCTTAGGTGACACCAAAGACAATTTTCCTGCCTCGGCTGGACAATAAAGTTTCTATTCTATTCTACTTGTATAGATGTTTTGATTTCCCACCAACAGTTATTGATTTTAGCGAAAAATCGATTGCGATTCATGTGACACAACTGGTGTGACGGTCTGGTTTTTACTTGGATACAAGGGAAAGAAAAACTCTCCGACGACTTTGCATTTCTTTAAACCAATCACAAACATCTATGGGCAGCGCTAAACCCCGACTGTTACTCCAGTGGGCCAGATTAACTGAAAATTAAATCAGAAACAATTCAGTTTGTCATTTTTTTAAAGCAAAAACACCAAAAACGTAGTAGTTTCATCTTTCTCAAATGTGAATACTTGCTGATTTTCTTCGTCTTCCATGATAATAAACTGAATATCTATGGGTTTTGGACAGCTGTTGGGCTCTGGCCTTGTGATGGACATCAATTAATCAAGAAAATAATCAGCAGACTGATTCATAATGGAAATAATCAGTAGTTTCAGTACAAATAAAATTATACAGCAAATATTGATTAAAATCAGATTGCACTAAATTAGTTTTATGTCAAAATGGAAAATTTTGTTTCACAAATTACAAATTGTTCAAACCATCCAAGCCAGTTAAAGACAGTTAAAGACACAGTACAATATTATTATTGCAAAACATTTCATTTACAAACACCTCTTGGGCTGCACAATATATCTTTTTTTTAAAATCATCATCGCAGTATCAACTTGCACAATAAACATATCGCGAAAGAGTGCGACACATCGCAAAAAAACCATTCTTTTTTTATTGTGCCTTTTGTGTTCAGTTCAATAAAAGAATGTTGGAAATAATTTTCTTTCTTTTTTTATTCAATAAGCAGTTAGTTGTATTTTAGCAGTACACTGAAAGCAGCAGAAAGGCAGAACCGAGTACACTGAGTATTTTAGTTTATTTATCGCAAGTAATATCGTTATTGCATTATTCAACACCATTATCGAATATCGCATATTTTCCTCATACCGTGCAGCCCTACCTCTTACAACTAATAGTGGACTTTTGTGTGTGTGTGTGTGTGTGTGTGTGTGTGTGTGTGCCTGCATCAAGGCATGCCTTGGGTGGGTGTGGTTGAGCCATTTGACACTAATTATAAAGATTTCCTTTCTTACTTTAAGAGTCAGTGATAAGTGGTTTAAAGTAAGAATGCAAATTAAACAGGTGAAACCAATTACACACAAACAAATACATAAATGAATGACACATTTGAGAAGGTTCCTCATTAAAAGAAAACAATATTTACCATAAATTACCAACTCAGACATTCATTAAAGTTTGTGTTTGTCCAAACAATCTTCTCTGCGGTAACACTTTGCAACATAAGCCAAATTTACATGATGTGAAATGCTGAAAACACTGTGGATAAGCCTGTTAGTTAGATAATTAAAAATATACATTTAGCCTATAAATGAGTGTACTTGCCTGACTGGTGGATCCTCCTTGGTGGCTCAGCAGTGACTGAGGAAAACAACACAAATGGGTGTTTGTCTTGGTCTATGAGCCGCTCCTCAGCCATGGGTCACATGAAAATTGGTATTTTCCTCATCACATGTCTGGTCTCCTTGGCCATCTTCCACTACCGCTGTGTGAGCCTCACTAACTTCATCAGGCCTCATCATGGGAACACACAGCTGCACAACAGTCAAAGACCACTCCGGTGTTTATTCAGTTTCTGGTTAGTGCTGTTGTGCTAGTGTCGGACAGTGATACACAAATCATATTTAACAAAAGTTAGACAAAAGCCTCCACACATAATATTAAGTCAGCAGTATTTTCAGTTTGGTTTGGTGCAGACAGGTGCCACTTTTAAGTCCACCCCTCCAATCAAGAAATTAGTTTCAGTTGTGGCCTCCTAACAGTCCATTAATGACTCCATTTGGCATGAAATGTGTTTTGTTTTTTGTTTTTTTAACTTTAAAAGACCTTTTACATGCAGAAAAAACAGGCGTGTGACCAGTCTCACTGGATAGCGAATAAAAAGCATGGATGTGTAATAAAAAGTTGGAGCTGGAAGACTCACCTTTAGGTTCCTGCTCAGCTACAACAGCACCAGACAGAGTTGTGTGTACTGGCGCCATTGCTCCAGTATGTGAATGGGAAATATCCTACATGCATCCAACAGCATCATGTGCCTGGTTACTGGGACGAGGAAAAAAAACATACCGGAGCCTCACTACTTATCCCCGCTGCCTTCAAGCAGTCTTTAGACTGCCATCACCTGCAGGCCTGACCTGTTGCTGCACAGCATAACGTTACCGTGCAGCGCTCCTCCGAAAGTTTGACAGGATTGGACAGTGGCTGTTCTTGGGAGGGGCTTAGTGAAGGGTCAAGGGTCAAGTTAAACATCTACAGCAAAGATATCCACCGTTTATGTCTACAGGTTTCTGAAGAGTGGATATCATAGAAATTAAATTGGATTATATTTCTATAGTGGAGATAATAATTCAATTTAAAAAAGACCATCAAAGTCAGAAAGGGGGAAATAACAATTATACAAATGGCAAGACTATAGCAAATAAATAAATAAATGAATGAATAAATAAATAAATAAATATATAAATAAATAAATATATATATATATATATGTGTGTGTGTGTGCAACTGTGAAAACAAGTAGACCACTATAAATGTCAAACTATCACCATCACAAAGACAGTGTTTTAGATTTTAATATTCTACAGAATTTTTTTTTTTGTAAAATGTTTATTATAGGGCGCCCGGGAAGTGCAGTTGTAGATGCCCCCGTGTTTCCTCCGGCTTGGTCAGGCGTCCATACAGGCACAAATTGGACGTGTCTGCGGGTGGGAAGCCGGATAGGGGCATGTGTCCTGGTCGCTGCACTAGCGCCTCCTCTGGTCGATCGGGGCGCCTGTTCGTGGGGGTGGGGAAGTGGGGGGAATAGCGTGATCCTCCCACTCACTACGTCCTGCCGGTGAAACTCCTCGCTGTCAGGTGAAAAGAAGCGGCTGGCGACTTCACGTGTTGAAGGAAGCATGTGCTCGTCTACAACTCTCCCCAGATCAGCAGAGAGGGTGGAGCAATGACCGGGACAGTTTGGCAGGGGGAATTGGCCAAGTACAATTGGGGAGAAAATGGGGGAAATTCTTTTTTTTAAATCTTTATTATATCATGCAATATTTTCCAGACAATGTTTTAGAGGCAGGGGATTAATTATAGAGCTGTATAATGACCCAGAGTCCTGTTAAGATAATAAGGTTATACTTATCAACCCACCCTGGGTGAATAAAGGTAACAAATAAATCAAAACATGAATGAAAATATCACAATTATGACTTACAGCACAAAAAAAAAACCCAGATAATTTCAGTCAAAAAGTTTTTGTTTGTTTATTGACTTAAAATATGAGTATGATTGGCATACTTGAAATGTAACAAAATGTTTGTGTTCACCATTTTGGTAGTTTACATTCCCAATATTTGAGTACAAAAATCTCATATTTTGATGAAGAATGTATCATGACACTGGAGCACATTGTGTTGAAAGCAGATAAAATGCCCACTGATGACAGGCATGGGATATTTTTTTTTTTCACATCTCTTTTGCACACAGCACATAAGCCATTATGCATGACCATTGCATCTAACATAATCCAGTCTACTCATTCTTCAGTGTGCCAGTTGTGTAATTTATCCTTTGCCTTCAATATCTTTTTGCACAATATTCAAGATTTGGGTGCAGCAACAATGTAAAAACCCTCTACTTAAGATAAGAATAACATAATGTGCAATACAAATAAAAATAAATTCTTGCCTTAGTTGGCTTAGCTGACTTTTGTTGATGTGTGGTGTTTGTCACTTTCTGTATAGAAAAACCTGATGACCAAGACAGCTATCAATTCTATTTACAAATCAATTGCTGTAAATCTTATTAATAAAGAAACACCCATAAATCATATGAAATTCAACAAAATATTATCAGGTTATGACAGAAAGCTAAAATATTGTAACTTCAATGACTGTGGCCATTCTTTTTTTTTTAAATGCCAAACAGATTTTCTTCAGATTTTAAATATAAATTAAATGTAATAACTATAAGCCAATTCACAAAACCAAACATGCTTAAACTATGAATAATTCAAGGATTCGAGGATACTTGAATTGTGGCAGTTGTCATAAAAATGCAATTTTTGTCTTCATATTGGCAGATTTTGTTACTGCAACATATTAGTTGGACTGACAGAAATACAGATCTTTCTCAAGCCACTAGAGGCTGCCATTGCTCTACTATTACAAAGATGGGTGGCCTTTCACAATGAGTTCCTTAGATGCATGGTTTTTGTAGAAATGTAAAAGATAGTGTAAAATCAAAACACACATCTTTATAAATGGACATCCTTGTGTGTGCAATCAATCATTGTGTATCAAGTCAGAAATATCCAAATGTACACAAACAGAATATCATCAATGTATAATCATTACTCTTGACAGAGAACTGCAAGTACATAAAACACAACCAATGTACTTATTGTCTCCACCATAAAAAACCACAACAATCACATTGAACACAACAGCAGTTCACTGACTGTGGTGCCACACAAAATATTCACAACTCAATTCATCAGAAGAATCATTTTCAGACTGGCTCAAAATCTCAGGAATATCTAGAAAACCAAAAATGAATATCACAAAAATAACAGATCTCTGTTGACTGAAAGTAATGACACAATTCAAGAACTTTTTATATTCCATCAGACACAGGAAAGCTATATCCATGTAGAAAGGCAATATACAGAAGTTCTGATAAAAACACATGCCAGTCAAGAGGATGGCAGGTCAAATCAGCACAATGTAGAAGCCTGTGAACACAAAATAGTTTTTGTCCTGGCTTTCAGTGACGTATTACAGATACATAGTTTTGTTTGAAATGCAAAACCACTCTGCACGTTACAGATCTAGCTACCCACAGAGAGAATTGATAAGAAATGTGAATCCCCAACCCCGTGACAAAGATATCCTTTCCCCTTGTGTCAATTGCACTTCAAAAATTCTCCTGCAATGCATTTTAAAGCCCTTTTCTTTTGTTTTCCACTCAGTTCATTTTCTCTCAGCTGCACGAGTTTGAAATGGTAAAGTGTTCTTCAAAGACAGAGGGAAAGTTTTCATCTCTGAACCTTGCAAGCCTTTACGCTTACACACAGCTTTGCTAAATGATGCACCGACACAAACACATACCTCAAGACCACCACATAGGGTTGCTGTGCTTGACATACCAGCAGATAAACACATTAAGGAACTCTAAGCAAAGAAACTCCACAGAAACAACTACATGGATGCTTCTTCCTTTTCCTTGTCCTATGTTAAATCTTCTGATTCCCTGTTATCAACCATCAGAACATGCTGTCCTTTACGTGGACTCCCTGGGAATCCTCCTGTGGAAGACCACCGAGTGCCTCTCCTGGAACTGCTGCTTCCTCCTTTTTTTCTGGTCCCAGCGGCACATTAGTATCATCTTAAAGGTTGTACGGAAAGTCTTGTTGCACAGGGCGTAGCACATGGGGTTGACCGTGCTGTTGACGTAGCACAGCCAGTACCCTACTGCCCACAGGGTCTCCGGGATGCAAACTTTACAGAAGGCATTGATCAGCACCATGATGTTGTAAGGTGTCCACGTGATGATGAATGCAAAGAGGATGGCACTGAGAGTTTGAGCTGCCTTCTTCTCCTTCACTAAGGACATGCGCTTCCTCTTAGTGATCTGAGTCCGAGCTCGGGCTGCAAAACGCTTTGCCATAGCTGCCTCTTTGAAGGACATTGGGACAGAGGGGGATTTGGTGGTGGTGCTGGTGGTGGTAGTATCGTCGGTGGCAGTGGTCTTAGCTGTTGGTGGACCATCCGAGTCTTGGTTAGAGGTATCCTGGATGGTAGGCATTGATTGAATCTTGCGTGAGCAGAAGTGTTGGTGGTAGCTGTTTTCAGAACTGTTTGCTCCATCGGGAGTAGTGGTGGCAGTGGTGTTGGTGGCGACTGTTGAGAGGCTGTCTCGGGTATACTCCGCTCCCTTGAGGGGATCCTCCTCTGAGGCTGCATCCAAATCCTCACATGAGGTGAGTTGGGAGTTGACAGCAGCTTTTATACCAGGCAGGCTGAGAACAATGGAGAAAATAGCATGACTCTGGGAAATCACCTCTTTGCCCCCACAGTCCTCATCCTCTGAAGAACCAGAGTGGTCCAACGAGACTGCAGCATCATTGTTGTTCCAGCTGTCGCTGCTGCTCTGGTCTGGATCACCCTCCCCCTGCCGGATACTACCAGGTCTCCAGGAACGAACGCCAGGCCAGCAGTGGAATCGGCCAACCAGCTCCCGACATGTGCTCCTTCTCCGGGACAGCCTGGTCAGCTCATAGCTGCTGCAACTTCTCGAACTTCCTGTCTGATGGACAAAACGGGCTCTCTTGCCCGCACCGTTCCCACCTCTTCCTCCTATCCCACCACGACTCCCTGAACCCTGCAACCCAGCTAACTCCTTTGAACGGTTCTGGGTCTCTTTGTAAATGCGCCAGTAGAGAACACTCATTATCGTCACAGGCAGGTAGAAAGCTGCCATGGCTGTGCAGAAGGTTATAGTGGGTTCTGTGAGGAACTGAATGTAGCACTGATCTGAGGGTACTGTCCTTTCACCCTCGAAATACTGCCATAGTAGGATGGCTGGGGCCCACAGAACAAGAGAAACAACCCAGGCTAGGCCGATCATCATCCCAGCTCGTTTTGTGGTCCGTTTGGCCCGGTAGGTCAAAGGCCTGGTGACTGAAAAGTAGCGGTCAAAGCTGATGACCAGTAGGTTCATAACTGATGCATTGCTGGCAACATAGTCTATAGCCAGCCACATGTCGCAGGCCCAGTTGCCCATGGCCCAGTAGCCCATCACGAGATAAGCTGTGTAGAGGTTCATGGAGATCACCCCTATGATGAGATCTGCCACAGCCAAGCTCAGCAGGAAATAGTTATTGACCGTCTTTAGCTGGCGATTAACTTTGAAGGATACCACCACCAGGATGTTGCCGATGATGGTGATCAGTGACAGCATACCTGTCAGCAAGACAATGAGGACAACCTGCCACAAAGGATGGCCACCCAAGGGATCAAGGGCTGTAGTTACGTTCCCATTTTGGGATTCTGAGGTGAGGTTTAAGAGTTTGCTGGTGGAAGAGGAATTGTCATCCAGGGTATTCACATGAAAAACCAACCAGGGGGATCCTCCATTTCCTCCTTGGTGGAGAGCATTGGATTGTGGGTAGGCTCCGGCTGCTGGTAGTGAGGTGTTTGCAGTCAGGAAGAGACCAGGGTCTGTGCTGTTGGAGCTCATTGTTATGTCCTGGCATATTCTAAAGAGAGAGAGAGACAGAAAGACAGAAAGGGTGAAGAAGGAAGGAATGGAGAAAGGGAGGGAAGAGGGACTTGGCACAACAAGGAGAAGTAGAAAGGGGAGGAAAGGATAGAGTGACAAAGAATGAAATGGAGAAAGGACACATGAGCAGCTGACATTACTATTCATATCCAGTAGGTGAGGCTAGAAACCTACTCTACCAAGCTGGATGTCTGAAAGGGCAAAGCTGTTTGGGTCTGATTTGTCCACTCTGTTAAACAATCATTCATAACTTCATTTGTAGACGATCTGTATGCACACTGTAAATGCATTGCAAGCCATATATCAAATTACAACTTGACATCTGAATCAACAAGGCTCGACAGCTAACACTTCTAGTGAGAGAGAATGACTGCAATCAACACATGTTTGTCATGACATCCAGTAAATTGCAAAGACATTTCACTTACACACAGGTAATGTATTTTCCCACATGGTTGCCTGTAAAGTCTGTAAAGAAGGCTGTGTTGGAACTGGACCTTGCATAACATTAGGCCTTGGACAGGGTTGGTTTTCTCCAGTCAGATCAGGTGTGGAGGTTGCATGCTGGTGATCTTTATTCAACATTTAGCTCTGGTGTCTGGTGTCAGGTCAGGTTTGTCAGTCAACCTCATACAGAGTGAAATAAGGCTGCAATTAACAATTATTTTCATGATCAATTAATCTGCCGATTATTTTCTCGATTAGTCGATTAATCGTTTGGTCGATAAAATGTCAGAAAATAGTGAAAAATGTCCATCCTAGATTCTAGATAAATCCTAGATAAATATTTTGTTTTGTCAGTCCAAAACCCAAAGATATTCAGTTTAACATGACATAAAACAGAGAAAAGCATGAAAACATAATTTTCTGCCATTTTTGCATGAAAAATTACTCTAATGAGTAATCATTAGATAATCAAGTAGTTGACCAATTGTTGCAGCTCTTTTCTGGTGATGTGTTTTGTAATTATACTGCTCAAACTCTGTTGACTGTTGACAGATTTTTCTAAAATCAATATGACAGGCATCAGCCAGAAAACAGCAGGTACCAAAGACTGAGAGAAGTTACAGACATTAGGCATCATGCTAAGTATCGGCCTGCAGACAGCACGAAGAATGGAGGACAAAGAGGAGGCAAATTAATTGATGAAAGCACTCTAAGACCTTGGGAGGTAGCCTTTAATTTGTCACCAGGCTTGGATTTGATCTAGTGCTCCAGGACCCTCTTAAGAAAAACAAGGCTGAAGACAGATTTTGGGAAGAAAAAGCTACATAGAGACAAAACCTAATGGTGAAACAGAGAGAAAATGGCACTGTGAGAGCTGATAGGATTGTGATCCTGGAGAGCATGAAGTGCTGTTTGTTGTTTGATTAGGGATCACTTCACAATGGAAATGTAAACAATAAACTGAAGATCCTGCTGTTTTTTTTCATAGCAGTTCTTGATAATTGGATAATAAGATGAGGAACTGCCATTTTGTGAAGCAGCATGTCCATTTCAAGTTTTGCTGTGCAATCAGTTATAATTACCGTGGTGTTTTCATTCAGATGTGTGCACGCATGTGTGTGTTTGTGTTGAAAACAAAAACGGAGATGCTTGACAACAAATATAGTATATAAATATAGTGAGGAACGTAGAACGTTTTCTGTCCATGTCTCCACAGTTACACCACACGGTCATATATAAAGCAGAGTATTGTAAAACTGAACAATCTAATTATGCATTTTATGTGGTATATTATCAATATTATGTGGACAAGTCACATACCACAAATGAAAGAACTAATTTCTTTAGATCTGTTTAGGATGTACTTTCTAAAAAAATATGTATCTCTGTTAGGTAACACTTTCAAACATGACAAAATCTGCAGCTTTGTGATTTGACAACTGTAGCAGTCAATAATTGGGATTCATTTTAAATAAACTGTGAGTGATTGTACAAAGTGCAGCATACCCTGTGCTTTCTTTTTATTGTGAAAGACACGAACGTGGTGTTCTTCCGCTGACGTTTATGACAATGGTTCATTTTAAACCTGACATTAACCCGAGCCAGCCTGTGTGAAGGGAACAAACAACGACCTGTTACCATGGGGGACAAGTGAGAACACCCCCCCCCCCAACCCATTTACACAAATATACTGACAAATACATGTGCTGACAACAAGCACAGCCACAATAGCACACGCACTATTTCGAACCACAGGCAAAGGCATTTGAAGCTGAGTACTGCACCTGTGCCATGACAGAATCTCAGACCTCCCACCGAGCCATTAAAGAACCTCAGTAGCCAACAGCGACTGACAGCCGTTTGTGACATTGAGTGCACGCTGCTACTACTATTATCAGTTGGCTCCCCGCTAACCCCCTCTGTGGATCTATATCACTGCATCCATGCACATACACGGAGAGTATGCGCTCACATTTCACACACATACTGTTGACTACTTAACATAATACTTTATGTTACATGAGCATGCATGGTCCCATTCATGCATTGTGCACACCATATGTGCATGGAGAAATACAAACAGTGCATGCACACACATATATGAAAAAAAAAACACATTTGATACAGTAGAATTGCATCACAGTACGGGAAAAATAAAACCAGATGTAGATAAATACAAATGAAACAACTCCACATTGAGTATGAAACAACAATGTAACAGATTTATCATAGACAGCAAACTTAAAAGAAAACAAAGGCTACTTTTCACAAGGCAAATTCTACCGAGCATGTGAGACAGCAATGTGTTGCTAATGAGTGTTAAACATCTTTTAATTGGCTTATGAGGGCAAACTGTGTCTGTGAGAAGATACAGTAAGGGCTTAAACTGTGGGGAAATCAGTCTTTAATCTGCTACTGTACCTTGACTTGGCATAAACGCAGGACGGAAAAAGGAAATTAGAAAACCAATTACATTTTAAAGAAGGAGAATCAGACAAAACAACAGCAGAATGAAGTGCTTTATGTCATGTCTGGGGAATAGAGCCATAGGAGGCTTTCAGAACAGGGGAGGAAAGACTGGATCCAATGGTCCAAATGTCAGACTCCCTGTACCTGCTTCTGTTTCTTTGAAAGTCACAGGATAATTCAGTGTAGGCACAGGTGAGGACAGAAGCCCCTTAGGTAGTGACAAAATACAGCCATGGTCTCACGAAAATGCTGTATGAATAATACGTCATGTTATGTGGTGTCACAATGTTTTTTTGGCTTTACATGTGTCATTTTACTGTTAACCCATCCACGTCAATATTACACGCTCAGAGGAAGTACTCCGTAAGTGAGGAGATGTAGTATAAAGACAGAGACGTGTGTTTAGGGCGGGTGGATGAGTCCAACAAACACAGGACAGGAGACTGTTGTTTCTGTCCTGTGTGAAACAAGTTATGTTAACATAACTGTTGATTTTGGTTATTTACGTTGATTACGTAACTTATGTCATTTACGTACAGTTAATTTCTTTATTTACATATTTATTTACAATTTACATATGTTAATTTACATAACAAACATCCTTGTTATAACCAAAAGCACAATGCTTGCCCAAACTTAACGTTTGTTTTAATGCACAAAACTGCGACCGTAGTGATGCGCCATAGTTTGGCACGTAAAAGTGTTGTCAAGGGGTTCGGACGAGTTGTAAATGAGAACATGACAAACAGTGACATGCTATTTATACACTTTCCCATGAGATCGTGTTGCAAAATAATGTCAGTTGATTGGAGAAAGTGAGTTTTGGATGCTATTAAATATACATATTCATGCTCCATTTTTATGCATAAAATTGACTTATACTACAGCAAAAATATTCATGCATGGAACAGTTAAGCATTGCTGTTGCGTCAGATTGCAATGGTTAGCCACCATAAATGTACATCTGTAGTCCCCTGGGAGCACAAACTGGCTGCACAACAGAGGGAGAGACTTTTGTTTGTTTTCTCCTAAAATTGAACTGATCAAACCTTTTAAGATGAAAACTGTATGTGGCAGATGACAACATGGGTGGGCTGGCAAGACTTTGAAACCCAGCTGCTAATACAGTGAAGCCACCATAGTGTCTATCTCTCTCTCCAAGCCCACGTTAAGCTCTATATCTTCAGTTTGACTCGCAGGCAGGTGTGATGGTTTCAGGTGCACAGAGAAATCGATACTCGTTTACTGCGTTGCAACACAACGTGTTCCTTGACATTTTGAGACATTTGTCGCAGCAGGGTTGGACAGGGCAATCCAAGTTGGGTCCAGGGATCCATCTAAATGATTAGGTGACTAATACACGGGCCATTTCAGGTTTCTATTTTCAGCACCTAATCAAGCAGAGCAGCGATACGAGCAGATGATGATTCATGATTTTTAATAAAGGTTAAAGCTGCTATAATTTGAACCAACCTCTTGAGTGCTACAACACACCTTAAGTTAAAGCAATGCTCAGGGAGGTTTAATCAACAGTTTCTGTTTTGAAAGAAAATGAAGAATATTGTCAGTAGGGATGTTAATAATTAACCATTTAACCGTTAACCAACAACAATCATTTTGACCGATTAATACTATCAGTTAAACAGTTAAAAAAGTTAAAAAGTAAAAACAACTCAATCGGGTGACACATGCGAGTTTTAGCTGTGTGTCTGCCAGGCATACTGTGTCGAAAAAAGAGCTTAAAACGCAACATGCTAGTGCAGTAGCAAGAACTACGCGACACATGCCACTATATCGATAAGGACCGGTGGATTAAATCAGCCGTCCTAACACAGAGTATGCCAGGCAGACACAAAGCTGACAACCTCGCAGCTAAATTAGTTTTGGAGACTCGGGGACGTGGCTGCATAAGTCCACGACAATGCACGCAACATCCTGGCTGCGCGACCGGTACAAGTCCACATCTGTCCACGGAAACTATGTCCGAGGTACTCTGGGTGACTCAGATGACTGCTAAACGGTTAATGATTGGTTAACAAGGGTCAGCTATTTGGTCATAAAAAAAAATCCAAATTAGCATCTCAAACTGTCCATTTTTTCATTCTGTTTTATCTAAAACTTTACAATTGGCTCGTGCAGCACCTCATGGAACGTTTGTGCTGGAGCCAAGTGCAGAGAGACATCTGGAGACAGGCAGGGGCTTTAGCAGTTAAACACATGATTGTAAAAACAACTCAGGCATCACCAAATTGAACACAAAAAAGGCTACTGCCAAACAAGGCAGAACCAGACTCAACTATAAATATTACTATACAGGCTGAGAAAAGCTAATCAACAACTGGAGAGCTAGATTGGACTGACAAAACTGGAGTTGTCAGGCATTTGGTAATTCCAAGAGAGCAACGACAGACTGAAAGCATACATATTTAGTCAGTCCAGCAGATGCCAGCAATGGTTTTGATTACCACAATTGACTGGGCAGTGCTGCATTGTCACATAGTATGCAGATTGCTGCCTTGTGTGGCAAGAAGACAGACAGCAAGCGTAGGAGAGTCAAGACTTCAAACAGCGATCACTGACCGTGTATTAAAAGCAACAATGGCTTTGATTTGCTCTTACTGAGAAAACAATCCACTATCATCTCAGTAAAGCCTCTGCTAACCCTCAGAGCGGGATGATGTGGTGTTGCAAGATAAAGGATAACCCTCGAAGATACCAGGTCATGCTGAGTGATAAGAAGGTGGTAAAAGGGCTTGTTTCAGGGTGAAATGTGATCTGGCAAGTAGCACCACAACGCAGAGTGCTTTGTGGAGTTATCGATTTCTGTCTATCGAGCGAAGCGGCCTTGATAGTAAGCCAACTCTGACCCAGAAGTTTTATCTTACATTTACAAATACTACACCAAAAGATGACGTAAGCTACTGCAGTGGCATTTGCTGAGAACAGACTTAAAGGAAGGTCGAGTCGTCTCTAGAATAATGCAAACACTGTGAGGTCTGCCCCGTGGATTAAAGGGTCTACAATCTTTTAGTTTGTCTGTTTTCTTAAATTAGTAAAAGGAGGTGATGCCACAACATGAAAACATGAAACTAATATCTTTACATAATTTGACCCTAAGTATAGACCAGAGCAATCACATCCTGAACTTGCTAAAAGCATGTGATGTACGGATGACATCACCTACAATTTCCCATGTCTCCTTGACAGGACCTTGTCTGGTCAGTGACTGGAATTAAATTAATTAAAATTTAAATGTAATTAAATTCATTTTTTTTGTGTGAAGGAAGCACCATATCATTGTAACACCCTGCAAATGAATTAATGGGTGTGTTTACAGAATCTAGACACAAGCTGTCAGAAAACAGGAGGAGGGGAGACTCCCAGCGGCTGGAGGTGAGCTGGGAACAGGCTTCATCTGTAAAAGTGTCAGCAGTGACAGAGTCGACATGTTTTCTTAATAGTATCTTAAAATGGTAATCATGGAATAAAGTCAAATAGGCAACTCATGCCTATTAATTACATTTACCAAGATCAGGATCCAGGTAGTAGAGAGACAGCATGTAGTGGAAGTCAGTAGCTATAAGCAGCGGTGAAGTGTTGCCTGTGGCGAGCTGCCATGCATTATCTATGAAAAGTTGTGGCTTCTCTGCTGTTTGGTATTTTTTAGGCATAATAGATGTTTCCTCAGAGATACTCCTGGATAACACAAACAAAATGTGTTATATTGACCAGAAAAAAAGTTTTTTTGGGAGCCCAAAGAGCAACCACATACTGTATCTTTGGGATTTGTTTACTTTTGCGTATAGATATGCTGCTATTCAGCCCAATTAAGAATGAACACTTCAAGAAGCTTTTTAAGGTTCTTCACCTTTGAGCAAGCTCCGGGTTTGGAAACTTTTTTTTTTAATACATCATAAATCCTCCTCCACAGGAAGATAGTAGAGGAGAAACTGCAGTCTGTTGCTCTTTCCCCACCACCTCTGACATGCGGTCCAGTGAAACATCAGAGCCACTCTCACGTTGCACTTTGTAGACTCATAAATGTCTTCAATCAAATTTTTCCTAGAACCATAGAGGGGGAAGTGTTTGCTCTGAACCAGTAGTATATATTAGAAGAACTGTGCAACAGTTATTCTGATTTCACACAACGCTCTATACCATGCCAGTGTTTGGTGAAAAATGTGAAGCCAAAGCCTGATTTCAAAACCTTAATTTAATGGATGCATGGAACGCATCAAAAGCACAGTGCCTGGTGCACATACGACACCCATCTGCTGCTGCGCTGAAACTAGAATGACTTAATAAACAATCCTATGTGCAGCGATGGAAAATACTGTTGCATCTTCTGACATGCAAATTAAGCTTTGTAAACACAACGATGGAAATTACAATTGACCATACTCTTTTCACTGCACAGCAAAAATGCCTACTCGCAGTGGGGCTTGCAGTAATATCCCAAAATACTGACAGACCTACTGGTTTTTGACATTTTACGTTTGAGCATCATCTCCATGTTAATGATTGTGTAATTTCTCTTGAAGCACTTTGTAAAGTCAGTTTCATCATGAGCACTATGAATGAATAATTGATCATCCTTCTGACATTTAATAATACTGATGATTGAGATTTTACCGTGATGAGGGTTTGCAGAAAAGTGATGAATTAGTGGTATGGACGCTCTAAATAGTCACAGCCGTGTGTAATGACAGCTACTCCGGCACTGTTGAAGAACCTCTGCGATGCGACACAACCTGTGAAATTGCCGTATTTGTCACTGACAAGTCTGATGAGTGGTGGATCGAGCAAGTATCAATATGCAAACGGATGTTTAAGGGCTATTTTTAAGTTTCTACATCCATTTATGGCAAACTGTGTGTGAGGAAATGAGGCATAGAGATTTACAAAGCAGAATTAAGCATACATGCGACATTATAGCTAAATCTGTTGAAAATAATGCATATTTCTGTATTTATACACACAGAGCTTTAGTCATGAATGTATACAGAGGTTTATGCACATGGCCCCTGGCGTCACTGCATGATCTGAGTGACTGACGTCTCTCTCTCTCTCTCTCTCTCTCTCTTTTGAAAATGATCCACTCAAATAGGTGGGAGGACCTGGATCATGTACTGGCAGGAGCCGGCACAAAATAAGCCCTGAAATAACAGGCAGTGATAACACAGACTGATAAACCTGCATTGGATGGTTGATAATGCTAATTACAATGCTAATTCATTTTTCTTTTCCCGTTTGTTATATAATTGTATTTAGATATAAAGATATAAGAAATTGCTATAATATAGACAGACAGACAGATAGATAGATATATAGATAGATAGATAGATAGAGAAATATAATATAATATAATAATGTTTTTTCGAACAATTTCATCAAAGAGAGGATGAGTGTAAATAGGTAGTATGTAGTGAAGTTTGTTGGCCTTGTCAATTCTAAAAGAAAAGGGGACTTTTTAGTTGCACAGGATGAGCCAAATCCATCACAGGCTGGCGATGATGCGGCTGCTGCCAGAAGATGGTGACAAGGGTGGTGAAACAGCACAAGGCCATCTGTCAGGTGCTCACTGACAAGAACAAGCATTTAGTGCCTACTTGGCAGGAGACGGACATGCGGGAGTCCGTGAGCGGTGGTTTAAGTCCACTCATAAACTTCACAGATCTTAAGTGAGTGTGTTATTATGTGAAGCCTTTATAGCACCTCCTCCGAACAAAAGTTTGTGAAACCTCCAGAGGAGTACACAGCTCATAAAGGATGTCCACCATCATGGTCTGTCTCGGTGAGAAATATGATGAAGTAAAAGATGACCTGCTGGACAAGCGGAGCCACGCTTCAGTGGTAACAAGAATGATGGCATCAAAATGACGGAGGTGTGTGATGGTGGCAGGCGACCACCATCCATAAACTGAACGAGGGGTTCTCGTGAAATGATGCATGTATCCAGAGTTACTGATATCAGCCTCACTACTCACAAATAAACTGTTGCTGCATTAACATTAAAAACATTCCATTGGTGAAATATTTAGCAGTCACAGGAAAACGTAATGTATTTATCACTGAATTTAGCAATCGTTCACCAAAAATGTGTCTACAAAACAAGACGTGGTCATTTTCAGCAGAGTCAACATTTAATATTGAATTTAAAGGTGCATGAGGCAGAGTATTTTTGGTGTCATTGGGCAACAATTCCATAATAACCTTTCAGCATATTGTAATACAAGTGGTCTGAGAGAAACTAGACTTCTGCGCCTCTCTCGGGTCTGTTTCAGGGTTTAGAAAATCTAGCTATAGACGGAAGATTTTGGCCAATCACAGGTCATTTCAGAGAGAGAGAGAGAGAGAGCGTTCCTGTTGGCTGTTGACAAACGCAGATGCACGTGTATGACTTTACTGTCACTATATACAGTGCAGTACAGTATAGAGGAACACAATTGTGTATAAATGCATCCCAGATTATTGTTCAGGGAGTGGACATTTGCTGTGAAAACAGCCTGGAGAGCTGCTCTGCTGGGGTTAGATCCAACAATTCAAGTGTCAGAATAAAACGAAAATAGATTTAGGTTGCGATCGGTCAAATTCAGATCTAAAAATTCAAGTAACAAAAAGAATGTAAATAGCAACATCCCAGCTACTCAGGACAGGATGTGGTTCCCAAACTTTTTTTTTGCAAGGCCCCCCTTTTGTAGATAAAAATATTATCATGCCCCCACGCAATGCAGCCACATAACCACACTCTTAGACATGTCACATTTGGTGTAGCTCCATCGTCTTCTTTATGTTTACCTGGCAGTCCTGTCACAAACTTGTCCGCGCTTTGCTAGCAGTGCAGCAGAACCATGCATCATTGATTTATATTTAGCCTCTCCGTTATTTCATAAATATCTATAGACTCTTTTCACTTAATCACCTGAAACACAGTGGCTTTTTTATTTATAAATTCTAATCACTTGAATGTAAGTTAATATCACGAATGGACTATCTAAATAAAGTGTCACCATCAAGTTAATGAATGAATGAATGGATTTCTTTTTTTTTGTGGTATGTGTGACAGACTGTCGAGGGAACAAAAAACTTCACACCAATTCTTCTGAGTTAAATGACAAAAGCCTATGCAGCATCACCCTGTCTCCTCGAGTACATGCATCATATGTCCAATAATACTGGGAAGTTTTAGGGAGCAAAAATGTTTGTCTTGACAGATCTGCAAAACTAACATGGCATTTAGACTGTGGGGAACATCTCCATCTGCTAACACCGTGCTTGAATTTCAGACATGTTGATCTCTGCAGCTGTCTCAACATACTCCATCAAATTTGGGTTTTGGTATCAATACAGTCCATGTGGTATTAACGCTAAATATTAGTGTTATTTACCAAGAAAGTGACAGACGCTTTGCAATTACTGTGTGCAAAGAGAGCCAAGAGTCAGATAAGGACACGTTCAACTTCACATATGTCTCTGTAATTTAAGGGAGGCGTCCGACAGGCCTGTCTTTAACACTGCGCGCCCAACTGACAAGAAATGTCCCTCTCAGCCAACTATTTTTCCATTATCACAAATAGTGCATGAGAGATTCTCTGCAAATTAGTAACAAACATTAGAGTCTTCTCTGAGGAGATAAGGTAAATTAAAAAGTTTATTGCACTAGATGACAAGACCTTCTCCATAGTGAAAAAGTCTCTTCAGGCCAGTGTGTCTTATTTTGCAGTGTTTTGTTAATAGTTTTTTTTTTAGCATTAAATTGTTGATAAATGTGTTATAACCTTTACTTAATGAGGAAGTCACATTGAGATTAAAATCTATTTTTTGCAAGTGCAAAAGTGTCTATACATAACAACTAGATCATCATATACAGTAATGATAATTGAGGTAAAATAGTATTTATTTAACATATAATAATCTAATTTGCTACAGTTTTTGCTAATATATTGATTGTGAAGTTACATTTTTTTGCAATAAACCACACAAGTATCTCAAACTCCTTTTGAAATGTTCCTCCACATTTGTAAATTACACTGAAAACAACTACAGGGACCGATGGAGGCAGACTGATAAAGACTAAAGGGACACATTTTACAGCCAAGCGACATAAAGTGAACATATCTATCCCTCAGTTGGCCATTTGCTATTACGTCCCCTGCTTATTTGCATAAAACTGCACAGAAACTCCTCCTGTCAGCGAGCGATTTTGCACCAGCCATCACGCCGGTCTCTCACTTCTCGTCTCTCAGCACGCAGTAATGAATGACAACTAATCACGTTGTTTGTTATTGCTGCTGATATGAGCTCATGGTTAAACTAATTTCAGATTTTGTACTGCTTCAGCGATTCAGAGACAATCACAGTTTTCGAATGATTGTTGGTTTCAAATGAGATAAAGGTTGCTGAGGTCAAAGCAGGTTCTTAAGCTCGGTTGATAGACGGCAGAGTTGGGCCATCGTCTGTGTTTCCATATTGTCGAATTGTCATTACCAGAGATTCCTGATAGACATTTCCATCGCCTCCAGCTGTGGATGGCGATCTCTGTGATCACTCATTTTTAATGCCAATATAGCCAATCTCACAGCACAGGTGCTGTCATTAACCTGTATTTCCATTCATTCATAAAATACTCATTTTGTCTGCAGTCTGCAGCGCATCAGTTTGGTAATGACTGCTGTTTTTATTTAGATATTTCAAAAGTGGTGGACCGACAGACCAACATTGACATCCTCAAGAGACACACTGCTAGAGTGAAGTCTGAAAAAAAAGACTATAACAAAAAAGCATATCAGAGGCTGAGTAGATCGAGTTCTAGTTTAGTCCAGTTATTCAGAGCTTTCCATGAGCGCCAGCTGCCAGCCAAACAGCTGATTACTCATTTAAGTCCAGCTGGCTACTTTATTATATACATTTTATTTAATGAATGAATGATCTTTATTTACATTGCACTTTTTACAGCAGTTAATTAATTCATGATTCAGTAGATTCATATGATTTGAGTCAAGTCATGTTTTGTTATTTTAGAGTTATTTTTGGCATAAGTTAATTTAAAACCAATACATAGGTTGGATACGACCTGTTCCCCCTTAAAATAACATTGTGTGTATTTTCATTGAATAGGAGTGCATTTATGTTTCTA
>JAOVVB010252177.1:0-20220 GCA_028570985.1 Heterobranchus longifilis | reverse complement strand
GAAAAGGAGCTGGGTATACCCAGGCCGATAGTCAACTGATGTTTTCTTATGGTGTCATTTAATTTCGCTTGGCTTCATGCTGTCATTAGCTAGCTTCTCGCCACAAATGACACATTCTGAGACCTGTCCTTCAATAAAACCAAAGTTAAAGTAACTCCAGATATAGCCTTACTTTCTTATTTGATACTGATGCATCATTAGCACTTTTATGTTCCTCAGACATGTTTAATTTATAAAATTGTGAAGCTCTGACTGCAGAAAAACGAGGATGAGCTAGCAAGTTGACCTGATGAAACTGACTGAGCACTGGTCATAGAGATGTGGTTTACTAAGTAGTCTACTATTTTTGAGTGAGGATACATTTTTAAAATAGTTTTATTTACAGTCTTTTGTATAAATTATCCAGTGTGTTATTATGATTTTAGTTCATGTGAAAATCTTGTCAACCTCAGAGCAGACAAAGCCTCACCCTGTGATCTTTGGCGCCCCCTTGAGGGAGGCCCGGACCCCAGGTTGGGAACCACTGCACTACACCACTGTCTAAATCCCTGCAAAAGAAGGCTGTGAGTCAAGCTGTGAGTCAAAGACAAGATAAATATCCTAATCCAGGATGATCTCAGGGAAACGTCACCAGATGACGGTGCACTATTGCAATGGTGAGCTGCCATTGTCACCTAATACTCAGCAGTATTTCAAGCTTGCTGAGTGTGAGAAAGTAGTACACTAAATTATATAGACGAGCAAACGCAGTGGTCTGAGCATTGTCACCCATTTGCATTAGGAAACCTCCTTCTCCTAAAATGTATGTGATGTAATGCAACAGAAAATTGTTTCAAGGTGATGAAAAAAAGTGGATGGCTAACATCATGCAGGCTAATCATCTTCATCATCACACTGAGGTGAATTATAATATAAGTCTTCTGTCTCACTGGTGATTAGCCTGAATGGCTGAATGCTAATACGGAGTGAGTGTGTACTGACCTGTTTTCCTTAGCTTCTCTATGCAAAGGTCTATAGCTACTGTATTTTGCTTCCACACTGATAAGCACATATTGATGTCTGTTAAAAAACATGCATCTCCAAGTATGATGATTTTTACAATTTCAGAGCATGCCATCTTTCAGGTTTTTAATTTTTTTAAAAAATTTTTTGCTAATTCACAGAGGTTAAAAAGCTACTACTTCTACACCTTAAACGAACAAGGAAACACATATACTATTATATTTAACCAATATATATAATTTCTGTTGCATATTTGTATTTATTATGTTGTGAAGTAATAGATTGTATGAAATGCTACTATTCATTTTTGATTCATTCATGTAAGTGTGCTTTTGCATTTTCCTGACACAATATTGACTACTGCTGCTTCTGTTCACTACTGACAGCTATGCAACTCACATAAACATGTAGATATCTCAAAATATTGAGAGTTTTGTTGGTTTTATTTTGCTTATAAGCAGTCAGTTTTGATGAAAGTGCAGTTTTGAATTTTAAATCCGATGTTGGTGATGGCAGATGAATGGCTTCATCCGTGGTCACACAAAGCCCAGGTGAAGATAATTAATTGCCACTGTGGAAGACACATTTCTGAGACACCTCTGGTATCAAAGTAGGGGAGTGGAGTTTCAACGTTGACCTGTTTTTCCTTTCTCAAAAATAGCTCTGATTTGACCAAGATTAATGGAGTTTGGAGACGAAGAGATACCAACAATCTGAAAGTATATGTGAGGGAATATCCCCGTTTCATTCCCTCATGCACACACTCAAAATATTTATTCCACTAGACTTAGATTATAACAAACTACTAAGTGCAAACCAACTTAAATTGATATTGTATGAGTATATTTGTTGTGTAAATGTCAACAAATTGCACACATCCAACTACAGCGGCGCTCCCTCCTATTGATGAAATTATAAAACTGAAAAACTGAACAGTCAAACACAATCTGGATGGTAAGAACATCAGTTATTGGATGTTTCTGTTCATTTCAGTGGGACTTTAGCGCACAAGGTAGACTTTCCCATTTCAGAAATGATTTGGCACTAGTTACTTATGAATGGTAAAGGATTTCAAAGTAAGCATAAATCATCCTCTTATTGTAAAAACAAAAATAATAAAGAAGGTTCACCTTTATCTTAAATCATTACTTATTTCAATTGCAAAAGATTTACTCTGATTAAAATTTTTTTTTCCCAATATGGAGCTAATAATGCAATGCCTATAATACTTTTTATATGATATGGTATGTATGGAAATTCATCAAGGACATTAAAATGCAGTTAAGAGATATGTTTCAAAATTGTGATGTAAGTAACACACACCCAGGGTTGTAGTGAGGTGCTGATCACTGGAAGCAGACTTGCAGACCTGGTGTGCAACACTTTTTTCCTGCTTTCAAAATTGAATGTTGTCATAAAATGACTTTCTGAAACTGTGTGTTTGCAGTAGGGCTGATGGTTGACAAAGCTCTGAACTTGGATTCAGTAGGGAGTCCGTCCTGTCACTAGAGGCCTCTCTTTCACTCTGGTTTTCAATCTCAGGCATGTTCAGCAGAATGTAACAACACTTTAAACCAATACTTCTTAGAGTACTGTTTTTTTAAAAGGCAAATGCAACTCATAGTACTAAGATTAATTTCAGATTCAGCCATCCTTTTCAATTCAGTAAAACACAAGAAATGGTATTCACTTAGGGTCAAGCTCAGAAACTTCCTCTTGGAAAAATAAGTTTCCTGAACACATGACAGAATAAACTCTCAACCCTTGTACTCTAAAACTCTGCAAGTTATGTGAGAGAATATCAAGTTAAAAAAAAACATGAAAACTAAACTTGTAGTTCCAGAGGCCTCATCCTATCGTATCTGTTTAGGATGACATTTAGGATTTTTGGTATTACAGAAACATATTTCTTAACTGCATTTAGGAAAAAATCCTATCTTAGGATAGAATTGAGCTATTACAGAACCGTCCTAATTTAGGTATTTCCCAAGTTAGGAATCCTAAGTTAGGATGGCAAAATAATTGCCAGAAATGGCAGCAGCATTGTTGTTGTCTGTATGGTGATGACAGTGAAGATGGGGAACAACATGAACACCGAAATATAATGATTGAAAGGCTACTCAAACTGCATGATGATGCTTTAAATTTCCTGGACCATGTATTAATGGGTAGATATCGATGGCTAATTCTGTTAATTTTGAATTTGATTGACGTGCTATGTCTGTTTGTGTCCATGATTGCTAGCTAGCTAGTCAGTGACACGTGAGCTTCATTGATATTATGGCGCGTCCATCTTGTCTACCGGTACATTCTAAACATAGATACAGGCATGACAGGATGAGTGCAGATTGAAGAATCAAATTTACAGTTATAGTTTTCACATCTGAGATAGGACAGGACACAGCCATGAGTTTAGGAATTGCTTCTGTAAAAGGAAGATACAGGATTTTCCTATCTTTGAAACTTAAGTTACGATAGGACAGGCAGTTAGGATATTTTCTGTAATGAGGCGCCGGGTGTGTATGACCTTACCTTGCGGCCCTCCACAGTGTACAACTTCCTGATGTGGTACTGCATGAGCTCAGAAACTTCCTCTAAGAAAAGCCCAAAACTGCGTAGACTCCTGCGGTGCAAGACGATGGTCTTCCTGGATGAGGGGTCGCTGTTCTTCACCAGAACCACCCTCTTATTGTACCTGTGATGATGAATGTGGCCTGAGTGTGCCACAGGGTGCTCCTCAGGCCTGGTCGGTCCCCTGAGAACATACTGGTGTGGATGATGGTGGTGATATGGTGCGTGAGTGTGATACAAAGGTGTGACCGGAGTCTCTAACGCTTCCAGGGCCTGGGTATGTCTGTACTCAGAGCAAAGGTAGCATTCCTGCAAGGGTTCATGATGGGCCACCATGCCATGGTGGTGGATCCTGGGGAGCCGGCTGGTGTGATGCTTGAAGGGGAGAGAGGACTTGTGGGAGCCTTCACCACCTACAGCATTGAAGCACTGGAAGTTGCGTTTGTGGGAGGACATTTTGAGCGGTAGTCTCTCTGCTCTGGCTGAAGGATGGTTTCAGGGGAGCAGAAGAAAAGGGCAGGTCATGTTTCTCTTGCCCTGCCTAGGGGGAGGTGTTGCACATCTGCATGGCTCCCACTCATCCCAGGCTGAAAGAGAAATTAAAGAATTAAAAACAGGTGGAAACAGTGTGAAGAACAAGTTAGAACGCAGCGATTTGTTAAAGGCAGATGCTATTAGCACCCAGGTGTCAGAGCCAACAAATCTATTTACACCCAGTTTCCTGAAGCTAACCATGTAGTTTTGTTGTGAAAATAATAAGTCAGCTAAGTGTAAACTAGATTACTCTTGGGACACAAACCCTAGTCACCTAGGTGAAAGACCTGTGTTTGACCCTCATCCACCACGACCTCCTCCCCACGTGTACTTTGTAGCTATTTATACCACGGGGAGGTGGGGGTGAGGGAGCTGGGTGTAAATAGCCGAATAGCTGCCATGTGCCTATTCTCACCCGGGTGCAAATAAACACTCTATGTTCACTAAATGTTCAAGGCAAAACAAAAGAAACAAAAAGATGACAGAAATTCCTGTTTCCTTTACACGCAACTTTTTCTCCTCGGGCCTAGGAGAAAAAGTTGCGTGTAAAGGAAACAGGAACTGTATAGGACCTATGCTAACCTGCATTCAGACAGTAAACATTTGAGCTTTTCCTGGTCACCCAGCATGGGTCCTCAGTGTTTATGTATGTTTAAGTCTGCAAAAGAAAATCCTTCCAAAGAGACACATTTAAGGCTGTAGGTGTAATTATCACAACAGTGTTAAACATTTATCTTGTGTCTAAAAGGACTAAATCAAAAACAATTTGTTGTTTTATTCTTGAGGACATTTCAGCACTGATCTAGAATCTTCTTCTTAAAACCTGAATGACAGTCTTCATAGACATTAACCTTGGCATTGGGTCACAGACTAACATCCTCTCATACACGTTTTCACTTTTAAAAAAAGAAAAAAAGAAGAATACTACAGTATGCTTGCTATTATATTGATAAGAGACAAATATATCCCGACTAAGAGTAGATTTAATAACAGTTTAGCAGCTGTTGAAATCAGTCACCATCGCAAATATCTACATTTTAAAGTGGGATGCAGATGTCGGGGTTGTTACTGTATGTACAGACTGCTGAGGAGATCAAAGAGTACGAAGACAAGGATAATGAGGATACGGCCACAAATAAATCCTCCAAGTGTCTTTAAATAACAAGCTTAAGTCTCCAGCAGTGAAAGTGGACATTACCTTTGTGATTGTCACTGAAGAAAATACATCCTTTGCCAGCTTTTCCTGCATTCAATAACGCAAGGATTACCTATAAAAAGAAAACATCAATATCTGCAATAAGCACAATGCATTCGTACTGTGACAATACTATGAGGTAAAGATAATTCATTGTTGCCTGATGGAAAGGGATGGAAGCCCACTATGATACGCACATTTTTAAAGAATGACTCAAATTTTGTGGTTATAAAATATAGGCTAAGCTTGACTGACACACATAAAGAACATGTTTGGCTGTTGTCCTTTTTCTTGCATTATAGCAATGTTGCCGACCAATGTAGCAGAAAGTGTTTCCTCTATAGCTGAACATTTGGCAGAGAAAAGAAAAATAATTGATTGCTGTAAATACTCTTATATGTCATGTTGTCAGCTTTGGCCTTTAAAGGTGTTTTTTGATTCTCTTAGAATATAATTTGAGAGGAATCTTTTGTTCTCTATAATCCAGGATTATCAAAATGAATTATATTTCAGTTAACTGAATTCAGCATTTTGAATATAACTGATGTAATAATATCAATAATAGCATCTGTGTCCTATAGTAAAGCAGCGCTGCATAGCCAGCTTTAACTTCTGACACTGGATGCTGACATCATATCTGTCCATCATAGTTTCATGAGCTCAGGAACGAGCCGAAACATAACATCCAATATGAAATCTAAAAAATGCACGGATGAAAATATTATTTTATAGATTACAGGATTTTTATAGGATGCGATTTTTACATGTACCCACAGGATGGTTTGCGATCATAATAAAAATGGTTCAGGGAAGGTATATACGTGTATATGTAAAGATAACTCACCATACTGTAAGATAGTACTGTCTACTACAGTTGGCAAAGTTGCAGAATTCAAAAACATGGCAGAGACAATTATTCTGCAAACTAACTGCTACTCAGCAGATCACAAATGCAAAAAGTATTTTCGTTTTTCTTTATTCAGCATGACCAGGAAACATATGTGGCCTTGGATCCCTAGAATAATGACATTTATCCCTAAGGTGTCGTGTTTGCCAACTGAGGCTCCTAAAAAAAAAAGTTCAAACAAGGAAAATAAAAATCATATCCTGCATACAGGCCAGGCTGAGTTCATCCAGTTTAACATGGATTAAAATTGATTATTGCATCCTTTCTTCGTGCGAATCACACAAACAAACAAGACTATAATCCTAATTTAATTTGATCTTTTGCAAGTGCAGTTTCTAGTGTCATTATTTTACTTGTTAGTGCATGTTTCTGTTGCTATGCAATTAACATACATTTGCCGTCTGATAAAAACCATGCATCTCCAAGTTTGATGATTTTTATATTTTCAGAGCATGCCATCTTTCAGGTTTTTAGATTACATTTTTTGCTAATACATCTACACAAGATAAAGTATGTATACTCACATGATCCACAACCATAAAAGAACCAAACTGAAAATAAACAGTCCCAAAGCCACAGCACGTAAGATGTAAACTCCCAAAGAAACAGCAGAGCTATTGCAAGCAGAGAAGCGAGAAACCAGTTCAAAAGCCTCCCTCCAGAAGTGGGCCTACCTGCTAATCACATACATGGGAAGCTAAGGATAGAATGAAAAGCCCTGCTAATCACTCTGAGATTGGACTGAAATCTGCTGAGGCTTTGGACACATGACTTGGACTTCACCATTGCATAAAGGGAGTTACACACGCTTTTAGAAAGCAGTTGGAGGCTCAGTGACAATCAATGACTAGGCATGTTCCTTCTTTTATCTGTTACCTTTTGTCCCTTCAGTCAGCATTATATGGAAATAACTTCTGCTGGGGTTTGTCACCCACACTATATATTGGCTAGACTACTTACACAACGTATGCAAAATATGAAAAATGTGTGCGTCAATAATGACACAAAATATTATAACATCAAAACAACTTGAGGCTAAACAAATGAAATTGGCTTGACTTAACTTATAACTGAAAGTGTTGACAATTATGTTTCCCTGAGGAAGACAAAGATAGCAATTTGACACAGATTGATTTTTTTTTTCATGTTTTTAACATTTCTTTCCTCAATTTTTTGTTGTCAATTTTCTGCTGCTGAAGAGAGATAAAACTGTAGTTGTCACAGTGATGACAACATTTTCAAGTCGAGAAAAAGTGTATTAAACCCATCACTGTCAGAACACATGTTGTGATCTGAGTGATGGGTTTGTCAATTATTGTCAAAAATGTCACTTAGGAAGCTTTATTGAAAGCTCGACCTTTTATGACAGATTTGTCTGTGTGACTCAAGCTTTCTCAGGAGCACAAAACCTGACTATGACATATTAAACACCATTGTAGCTCTGCTTCAGTATATACCACAGGATGTTGTCCACAGTTAAATGTGTCAGTGAGAATTAAGAAAATACAGTACAAAACTTTATGCTTTTAATGTCTGATTTTATATCTTTAGTATTTTACTTTAATATTATCAATGGTTTTATTTAATTTGTCATGTAAAGTAGGGATGCACCAGTCGGATACTGATATTGGATATCAGGCTGATACTGACTTAAATAGCTGAATCGGGTATCGGTGACAATGGGGACAATCTATTAAATTCAATTCTATGTTTATATCCTATATACAATACATACTGGAATTTAAATTCCTGTTTAAGTGTTGACCAATTTTCTGCTGCATATAAAAGGTTTACACTTGAGTTGTAATACCAGTCAAGCTTGTTGTTGCCTCACACATAAAAGAATGATCCCAGTCACTTCCACACCACTGTGTGGAAGTGACTGGGATCATAAAACGTATTGATTAAACACTGGAATTTGAAAGTCCAGGTATTGGTATCGGGACATCCCTAAAAGCATCTTTGAATATCTTGAAAAGTGCTCAACATTTTAGATTATTATTATTAATAATATTGCTAATATTATTAATAAACAAAATAGACACTATGTATACAGTAGCAGTGCTAACTTTGTTGTGTGTGTTTTTGTTTATTTTCTTGGAGGATGTGGATTGATTTTTCTTTTGACACTCCTTCCTGTCACGCGAGTTCATGTTGCGTTTCAGTTTTGCTTAATAAAACATGCTCTCTTGTTTGTGTTACATTCAGCAACAACAGCATTGTCATCAGATCAACATGTTTTCCAATGATATTCAGCCAAAACATCACTTGCCCAGTGCCATGCGTCGTGCCGTGTAATCATCACCACGAAAACAAAGCGGATACAAATTTACATATCACAAACGGAAAACAAAGACTTGTCTCAAGCGTCATATCAAGATGAATGGGGAAAGATGGCAGCGTTTAAATGACCTATTTGTTTTCCCACAGAACTGTGATACTAATGAGAGAGGCACTGCTTCCGGGCTAATTGGCCTACATCAACCCAGCTGCCTGGTTGGCAAAGTCTCCTCAGTCTGTTGTGCCAGAGCAGGTGAAATGCTCACAAGGCCAGAAATATGTAAACATACATGTTTCACCTGCATTTGTTACATGTGAAAAGTACACCATGTGAAGTTGTTTTAGAGACTGTGCTTTCCTCGTCTAAATATCACCCGGGGTCAGCTCGCTCTTTTCAAGGACAAAGGAACTACCACAGAATACATGAAGGGTTACCCTTATCAGAGGCTCCCAGACGGACGATCCCTCCCTATGATTTCAAGAAGTGCTTCATCACACAGGAGCACCCACTCCCACAAAGCCGATGCAAACGCACACGCAGAGTGGGGCAAGCCCCCCCACTGCCATCTGTCTCCAGTCTTAAGGAGCTTGATGTGTCATGGTGAGGTGGAGTTGACTCGCGGAGGGCAGATGTATTGTGTCCTGACTCATGGGAAGAAAACAGCAGAAAGACCCCGCTGCTGAGTCATGATGGGAAGTGCTGAGAACATGGTTTTGTCTCCCTGCGAGGAAGACACCTCCCCTCACTCCTTTGAGTCAAGTGAAAGAGGTTACGGTCAATTTGAGTCAGCTGAAGGGAGTCATAATGAGGAGATGGTTTATCTTTTCATTAAATGTCTGAATTCTATAGTGAATATTTTTCCCATATAAGGGCTTTCACTCTTCTGTGATCAATCAGTGAATCAAACTACTCCATCCACCGCCCACCTCCCCTTCCCAGAACCTGTAGTCTGCATTAAATTGAATTAAATATGATTAGCAGGCATTTCAGTCTCCAGTCAGCGATCTATCGGTCAGCGGTCTTGGATCACAGTCACAGCAAGGCGCCCTGAAGCTCATCATCTGTCAAGCTCACACGTGAGCACTGATGCTCAGGCTTAGCACTCCCTCCTCCTGGCTGCAGTTAAAATATCAGGGCTACTTAGTGTGCAACCTGCTGTGCAGCAGGACTCATGTTAGTCACAGTCCTACTAGCGCTACACCCAGGACGTTGGTTGGAACCTTAATAAATGGCCTCAGTTAAAGGGTAAGACTTGGAGGTTTATACCCAAGTTAAATGTTGAACATAAGATGTGATAAATGCTCTTAAAATGATACATGGTAGTCACAAATACTAACATTGTTATGTAATCGCATTAATTTAGGCTTTAAAAAAAAAACTGAGAAATTGCACATAAAAAGTAATAAAGTAACTGTATTTAGCCTTACATGAATCATTAAAATGATCGCATATAAGTTCACAACAAATACTAGCAATGTTGATTGTTGCAACAATCTGGTAGAATTTCAAGAAGTGTGTTTATCTGATACCAATGTTCTGTATTTTTCCAAGTTTAATGCAGGTGCAGTTTAAAAGTAGTATTATAATTGTGATAGTAATTGTAATTATAGTATTATAAAATACTATTTAGAAAAAATATGCTACTTGCCAATATGAAAGTTGTCCATCCATCACCACGAACATGGTCCCTCATTCCACTTAATATCACGACATGTCCATTGCACATCTGTAAACTTTGCACACCTGTAAACTCTGCACTTTATAAACTTTGCACACTGGAGTTCGCCACATGTCTTTAGAACTTTCTTTTTCACTTGTACATATGCTCTTTGCTCTTTTTGTTGTTGTTTTTATTTGTTTATGTATACTTTTTGTTTTTGTGTTCTTGTCGTGCACTATATCATCAAGACAAATTCCTTGTATGTAAAAACTACTTGGCAATAAATCCTATTCTGATTCTGATCTGCCTATCTTGTTCATCTATCCAGGGAAACACCCTGAATAGATCACCTGTCCTTATATGTTAAATAAAAGCTGGATAAATTCAAGCAAACCAAGAGAATACATTTGGAACAAATTAATTAATTCAGTCATTAGAGTTTAATATATACAATTGAGAACCTGTGTCAATCTCATGGCAATGAGAGGCCCAGACAGGCTTCACCTCTGTTCACTCTTTAACCTTTACCTCTGTTTACTCTTTAACCTTTACCTGTCACAGTGAGGTCACAGTGAGGATAACAGGGAGGGAGTATAAATATAACCATGAGAAGGAGCCTTGACCACACAAAGCACATTTACACAATCCTCCAGTAGCAGGCTCACGTTCTGGACAAATCCTATTATACTTACAGAAAACCTCTGGAGAATGCTAATTTAACTGTCCTGTTATATTTTATTATACAATGTGTTATATATTATACAATTTGCTGTTTTGTTTGATTTAGTTATTTCTAAAATCTGCAAATCAGTAAGTTTGGGGTTTAGCCAAGCAGAGGTAACATATTTGCATGTGTTTCAATATTTTGCTTTTATGTAATGAGGTTGATGCCACATCAAAGGTGCTTGTGTCAATGTGTGTGCATGTGCACCTCTGCATTCAAATTACACCATAGCTTTCAGGGAGCCCTATTGTTGTTGAAAATGTTATAGTATGTAGAAAAAAGTCATTACAAAGCTTGTTTTATAGACTGTTAACGCAAAGGAAAAAAACTATTTTTTATTGATTTCCAACGTTTTTGCCTTGCAGTTACAGCCTCCCACCAGTAGGGGCGCTGCAGCCCCCTACTCCCAGTGTCACTGTACACTGCGCATGCGTGCCGTGCACCCCTGTAAACCGGAAGCACATTCGGCGTTTGAACATCATGTGGTATGTATTTTAACAACTAATAATCTGAATAACTGTAAATATTACGAAGGAAGAACAGCTATTCACGGTGGTATTTGCTCCAACATCGCGGATGTAACATCCAGTCGCTGTATATCCAGGTGTTTCGATACTTTTGGGGAGTTTTACAGACGTAACTGTCCAAGCTAGCGTTAGCTCCAGTTAGCTTGCGGCGGCAGCGTTGTATTATACTTCCATGAAGCTAACGCCAAACGTTACATCTACGGTGTTGGAGTAAAGACCACAGGCACCAGCTGGGTTATTTGTCTTAGCTAGCGGTTAGTTAAGTTGGGAAGTAGATACATTAACGTTACTAACTAAAGTTGTTAAATTATTCACTGCCTTGGCCTGCAGCGTCGATGTTAGCTAATGCTGCCGGCTACAAACAAAACAATGAGTAAGTAACAAGTTGAAAATGAATTAATTCAGCTGTCATATTACAAATACATCGAATTAATAAAGGCTGATCATGTCTCCCCTGATAGAATAGCTAATTGTAACATCGACACTACAAGCCAAAGCACCGATTCCTCATGACAACTTTAGATGGCAGTTAGCTACCTAGCTAACACTGTGCCTGATAGGAAGCCATGCTAACGGGAAAGGAGTAGACACAAGAAGGATGAAATCACAAAAGTTATGTAGACCAATCGAACAAATAAACTGTATGAAGATTTATGCAGTCTATGATCTAAATACCTTTAACTCACCAGAGTGTAGAACAGAGAAAAATGACTTTTTTATTTTTTTTTATTTGCCCAAACTTAGTTATTTCTGTATTACAGATAATGATAGCTAATTTTAATAATTTTCTGAATATACAGAAAATAAATACATTTAAAAATAAATAAAAATAAATAAAAGGGAATATTAACTAGGAAAGTAAATACATAATGGAATTAATATAATAATATAATTTTATTTGCCCAAACATATTTATTTCTGCATTACAGATCATGCTTGAGAAGATAATTTTCTGTACATACAGAAAATAAATACATTTAGAAATTAATAAATAAATAAAAGAGAAAATTAACAAGGAAAGTAAATAAATAGTGGAATTAATATAATTGTATCTGCCCAACCTTATTTATTTCTGTATTACAGATGATGATTCAAAATATAATTTTCTGTACATACAGAAAATAAATATATTAAAAAATAAGAGAAAATTAACTAGGAAAGTAAATCAACAGTGGAGTTAATATAATTTTAAATGCCCAACCTTATTTATTTCAGTATTACAGATGATGATGATTGAAAAGATAATTTTCTGTATATACAGAAAATATATACATTTAAAAATAAATATAAGGGAAATTACCTAAGAAAGTAAATAAATAAATAGTGGAATTAATATAATAATATGATATAATTGTATTTGCCCAAACTTGATGATTTTCTGTATATACAGAAAATAAATATATTTAAAAATTCATAAAATAAAACGACAAACAGGGTTATCAATAGAAAGGTAAATAAAATAATATAAATGTGTCCCATTTGGACAAGAACAAATCATTAAGAGGTCTGTGTTTGTGTGACATGGGAGAATCCTCTCTAAACACTCTTACCACATATCATTATCTCATATTATCTAATTTTATCTGACCACAGTCTTGTTCTGTTTGTCTGCAGTTTGTACGAGGCTGAATCAGCAGAATCAAGATGGCCAACAGCCCTCAGGTCACACCCCCACATACAGGAAGCAACACTGTCGGGCGACATCAGATGCAGCTCTGTGTTCAGACGATGACTGGGTGAGAAACGTGTAAACACACACTCTTTTACACTTTATGGGCTTTCACACTGCCGTGTGGCAACATGCCGCCTCCATACATTTCAATGGGGGAAGAAAGCAGAGGGGGATCGGTTTCGACCGCAGTGGTAGAGGTACGAACAGGTTGCTGTTGACGTGAGCGTGCACGTATTGTGCTATAGAGCTGTCCTCTCTTAATTGATAAGTCGACTATCTGGTCGTTTTGGTTTTAGTCGACTACTATGATTTCTTTAGTTGTTTTTTATGCTTTTTCTTTGTGGAGAAACTCAGTCTTACAGATATGTCCATTAAATCAACTAATCGATTAGTCAAGTGAAATCATATGAGTGTTAGTCGACTAAAAATATTTTTAGTCAAGGACTAGTCTGGCTTACTATGCGAACAGTGCAGGGATAAATCCTCCAGGAAATCTGCCCGTAAACAGGAAGTCTGTGTTCCTATTCTCAAAGTCTCTTCACTACAGAAAACAAAAAACAAAACAACCTCCGAGCTGTCAACCTACACGCTGAAATGCCAAGTTTTAAAGTTTTGGATGGTGTAATAAGGCAGGCATCCTCTGTTCTCTCAGTGAATTATTGTAAAGATCTGCAAAGAATATGTTTACATCATTTTCCTGGAGGTGTTACACCAAAACAGGTTCCCTCCCGACACTGTTTTGCAGATGCACTGTCGGGGCGTGGCGCCACCCAGGACGATTGTTTGTTTTTTTCACTATCCAGGAGTGAAAACACATTGAATCCAGACCTACCCCCAGCGTGGACACAGCGCTGTGGAGGTATGTCTGGCTACACGAGACTAGTCGAGGACAGCCCTATTTTGCTCTGCCGCCCAGAGTTCACCATGCTGAACTTCTGGTGGCAACAGCCACTTTTAAAAACGCTTGGCTTTTTGGGGAAACCCTCCTGCAGGTAGGCGGATGCTGCGCGGTTGTGTGAAAGCCCCTTTACAGTATTTTATTTTTAACGTAGTGTTACCGTGTTCACACCAGGCGCAAATAAAATAAGCTACTTGCTTAATCCGCGTGAGTTTGGACACTGGAATCTTTTGTTTTGACTCGCATAATTTGCAGCGGAAATCACCTGGCAAAACTGCTTAAAAAAAATTCAAACCTGTTTTCACAGATGAAAAAAACCCTTTAAAAAATGTATCTTGGAAGAACCCTTTTTCCTCCTGCAGTTAAGTCATAAACACAGGAGAGAACACAATTTAGATCAGACTTAGAAAATGGATCACCATAAAAAGCAAATTTGTACATTTCCCTCTTTGATAAAAAAAAAAAATCAATCATCCAAAAGTATGGAGTAAGGAAGAGTAAAAAGGTCAATTTGTGTCAAGCACTAAGTTGAAAAGACTAAAGAAAGAAAATGTATTTTCTGACTGTTCTTTATTTCCCAGAATGCTTTTCTACAGCTGGAACCAACTTCTAACAAATGGCAAGTTACTGTTGTTGGTATATTCCAAACACTAATGAACCTCTGTTTTCTTCTCCAAAGGTTTGTAAATGTCCCTCCAGCTGCAGACTTCAGGGTTTGATGTCGCAGATGGAGAGCGAGGTGGAGAGGAAACTGAGGACGGCATGCAACATGGCAAAGATGTATCGAAAGACGTGGCTGGGAAGTGCATGGCGACGATGACACGTGTCTACAACTACAACCGGAGAGTCATCGTCAACAGATACGGTGAGTAATGACGTCAAACTAATGGCGACAACCAGCAGCAGCAGTGTGTGTTACCCTGGTGGTTTTTAACCTGTTTTAATTAGGGCTGCACGATTCTGGATAAAATGAGAATCACGATTTTCTTTCTTTGAATTGAGATCACGATTCTCTGTCAGGATTCTTTTTTTCAATATAAATGTTTATTGCACTCATTTACTGAAGGATACAGAAGGAAATGCAACAAAAAATATGATGGTACCTGATATACTTGCACTGGCACATCAACTTTGGACAAGAAAAAGGGAATGCCCCTGTTTTTTTAGCTTATAGTGCTTATAGCTAATATTAAATAATTATATTTATATTATTGTTACTGCTGTTATTACTATTGGTATTGTTATTGTTGTTTTTAACATATCATACTAATTAGCATAGTAACAAATATATAAACAATGAAAATTATAAATTGTAATACACAGCTCACCTATTGCCAGATGTAGCCTGTACTCAAAACTTTGAAGCCTTTGCCAGTTGTTGAGGGAGGCTGCTTTACTTTTTTCTTTTCCTCCAAACTCCAAGAGGCCCTCCTTAAGTCCCCGAGCCTCGCCTGTGTGATCCTCTGGAAGAACGCAGTCTGCAGGCACAGAGTTTTCATGTTGATCTCACTGTCGATAAAATGGACTGTCAGGCCCATATAGGGTTCCGTAGTTCTGCGGGACCATAAATCTGTCGTCATCGCAAAAGAATGTACTTGCCGCAATTCTGACGCTGATTGTATAGAGCAGGTAGTGCAACGTTTGAAAAGTAGTTTGGGGGTGGCGTTGAGTATCGCGTGTGAATTTTTTTCCTAAATCCCTCGCCTTGTACATTGCTGATGGTCTTTGTACAGTGCTGATGGTCTTTGTACAGTCTTTGTACAGTGTTGATGGTCTTTGTACAGTGCTGATGGTCTTTGTACAGTGTTGATGGTCTTTGTACAGTGTTGATGGTCTTTGTAATGTGTTGATGGTCTTTGTACAGTGCTGATGGTCTTTGTACAGTGTTGATGGTCTTTGTACAGTCTTTGTACAGTGTTGATGGTCTTTGTACAGTGTTGATGGTCTTTGTAATGTGTTGATGGTTTTTGTACAGTGTTGATGGTTTTTGTACAGTGTTGATGTTTTTTTGTACAGTGTTGATGGTTTTTGTACAGTGTTGATGGTCTTTGTAATGTGTTGATGGTCTTTGTACAGTGTTGATGGTCTTTGTGAGCGCTTGTTTTGTTGCAGCTGATGTCCCCAATGAAATGCGGCAGAATCGTTGTTATTGAGAAATGAGATCGCATACAAGTATGAATCGAGATCACAATCTTAATACGATTAATGGTGCAGCCCTAGCATTGACTCACAAAAGGTTTTATTTTCTCAACCATGTTTTGGTTGATTTCACCCTTCACATCAAACAATGACAACATCACCCCCACTTTGCAATTCTCTGCTCCATGCAAACTCTTTAACATCCTGTGTCTGAGAGCACCTTTCCCTTGCCCATGACATCAGGTACTCCATATTTTTTTCTTTATATCCATAAACGTTTCTTTCATCTGATGACTTTATACCATTTCACTTTTAAACTCGTCCACCGTACCTGTGGTGAATAACTCTGCTAACAATAATCAGGGACAATTTGCCATTCAGAGCCCAGGGAGTGTTTCACAGATGGAGGTTACTTGATCCCAAACAAACAAGTCTTTTATCATGATTTGGTCAATAAGTACAGATAGTAATCTAAACTGCACTGATACGGGGGGGAAACATGCAGCAACAGAGTTATGTAATGCTTGGAAACTCGCCTTGTGTAGGTATTGTGCGTGTCGTATTTCTATCTATTGCACAATTGCACCTGAAGACAGGCCTATGTACACATGCAGTTGGGGGTGGGGGGGTATTTTACCTTTGACTTGGTAGAAATTGCAATTTATTCAAAAGACTTTAGCTGATTTTATGCTGCATAAAGCATAATAAAAAATGTATTTGTGATTTTCCATTTGCACATAAGTACTTCAGGTCTGATCCCTGCCACAGAGGGCTCCTCGTGTACAGGAATGAGTCCATGCCTTCCTGACATGAACCACCTGAGGGCAGTATATTTCAATGTTAATTAGGACAATTTGATCCTAACCACAGTGTAGAAAGCTTTGCAGGAAAAGAGGTCGACCAAAGGCAGCACAGGGTCTGATGACAATACAGTTAAAGGGAACATGTTATGCTCATCAGGTTCAAACTTTTTTCAGGTTTTGGGTTTCTATTAGAACATGCTTATATACTTTAATGTAAAACAACAACAACACATTTGTTGTTTTTCTCATACTGTCTGAATATACCTGTATTCACCCTCTGTCTGAAACACCCCCCCTCCCAAAAAAGCTCAGTGTGCCGTGATTGGTCAGAGCTTCCGGGTCTTCCGCATCTGTGCTTTCGCTGTCTCTGCACCGTCATTGCAGCTGGAGAATGACTGTAACGGCACTTTCTACCTGTATTGTGAAATCACAAACTTGCGGATGTCCTGACGGCTCATTGCAAGGTACAGTTTCTGAATATGAATACTGAATATTTTACATTATGGGACCTTTAATATTTGAAATTAAACAATTCTGTCGTGATATTTGTTTGTTGTCTCCTATTCTGCACAGAATTCTGTAAAGTTTATCTTTCACGTTGCATTTATAGTAGTGTAGCCTCATACTTCTGCCGGGAGGAGACGCCGGCCGGAGGAAGTTCCTCCTCCCCTTTGTGTGGTTCAAAGTCCCTTCAAGTCTGGAATTTTTTGATTTAGGTACCTTGAAAGTGCTTGAAAAATGCTTGAATTTTACTCTTAAGAACCTGATACCCACCACTGATAGAATGCCTGGCATGTAAGGGCCACATACAGGTAAAACATATGCAGGAGCACATTCTAAATAAAATCGGTTTCAGTATGATGACCAGGAACTCAAATTTGTTGAAACTAGCCTTTAATTTTCTTCTCTCCATTCACATCCTCCTTTATTTATTTGCTCCCTCCTCTTTATATAATTTCCCTTCCCACTCACATGTATGTGTACACACATAATTACAGGATGCACAGGTATTTTATTAATGTGTGTATGCACGTGTGTGTGTTTGCGCACGTTTTCCTCTCTGTCCGGAGACTCGTCTGCTGCCTCTTTGTTTGTATATGGCACGGCCTGTGATAACCTCACAATCCTCCAAGAGAGGCTTGTCAGGTGTGTGTGTGTGTGTGTGTGTGTGTGTGTGTGTGCGTGTGCGTGTGCGTGGCTGGGCGATATGACATACATCGTCAAAGGAAATAAAAGTGTTTAGTGTTTATATATTCTCTGTATCGTTTCTAACGTGATGTTGAAAAAAACAGCAGCTTAACTGTGTCACGGCAATATTTCGACGATGCTTTACGTTCTGATCCTTGCAGGGGAGCAAGGTGACATACTTGTTAACAGATAAATAAAATAGTCCATGGAGAAGCCGTGCACAGACCCAGATAACAGGGATAATAATTAAATGTGGTGCATTTTCTATTGTTATCGATGTTTGACGTTACATTTCCATTACTTTTACATTGCAATGGCACCGACTGTAAACGAAGCAGGTCTGAAACCAGTCCAAAAACTACTCTTTACAGCTAACCTCAGTTATTATAACCAATGATAGAATACACAGTAAGGTCATATACTCTATAGACATCTTACATGCAGTTGATTAAGACAAGATATTAAGGCTATTAAGATAATTTATACATCTTTAAGTATTAATGTCTGCCACCTGTCCTGTAAAATGCATTTATCAGCTGTTATGCTTCATATTCCATTTGCTGCCCCCTTTATTTTAACAGACTGCTTTAGATAAGATACAGGCTCGGCCTATATTTATATATATCGTTATCAAGATATGAAATTACCTATCCTATTGGCCATGTCGCCCAGCTGTGTGTGTCTGTCTGTCTGTGTGTGTGTGTGTGTGTGTGTGTGTGTGTGTGTGTGTGTGTGTGTGTGTGTGTGCGTGTGCGTGTCTGTGTGTAATGGGATAAGCTGAGGTTAACTCATCACGTCCTCTCTTCCTTATCAGTCGATTGTGTTTACGAGTTGTCTGTATGGACATAATGACTGTGTGACACACACACACACACACACATTCTGCACTAAGTGGTACAACAGACATTTATGAGTTTTATTGATGTTGTATAGAAGGTATATGAGGTTTATAAGTTATGAGCAAGTGTTTTTTTTTTTTTTTTTTTTTTCCTCAACCTTTTTGATGAAACGCATTGAGGGAAACGAGCGCAGACATAAAAATGAAACTGAAGAACACAGAGGGAAGGAGATCATTTGACAGGACATGAATCACTGGGACACTTGAAAGCTTTGACTAAAACCACATATGACAGGGAGATACATATCGCAGCGTAAAACAAACAAATTGGCTGTTGAAATTATCATCAGTGTTTATGCTGTTTTGATGTGGAGAGCTATGTCAAGCATGCATGGACTGTATCTTTTTCTCACTCAAGCTTAAGACTTAAAAAAAAACAGTGGAAAAAAACGAATGTGTTCGGGAGACGGGATGGAGAGAGAATGAGGTCAAACGAGAGAGTTAATAAAAAAACGTTAAAAGCAACAACGGAATTCCAAACGTGGGGTTTCCTAGATATGTGATAGTGCTGCTGTGGTGCCACTGCTGCAATAGCATCTAAATAGAAAATCTCCCCGTGCAAATGAGCGTCCCATCTGGGGCCTTTGAAGTTTCTCGACGCCGAGACCCGACGCTTCCTCTTTGCATTACAGAGCCAGTTTGTGGTTGGTTTCTCAAGGGAATTAACAATACGTGCCTTGATCCATGCGTGCCTCCAGTATGTGTGTTTGTCTGTGTGTGTGTTTATCATAATCCTGCGAGCCAGACTACACTGGACGGGTGCCACACTGCTCCAAGCTGGCAAGTTATTGCACTTCTTCGCCTCTTGTCTCCCCTTTTCCATCCTTATTTCACAACTATACAAACACATAATGTAAATATGCACTAGGACAAATGCATACACGTAATGTACACCCAGACACAAACTTGATATAAAGATACAGTAGAACACATCATGACTTTGAGCCTAATTTGCTCTTGTGTGTAATGTAGCTTAACGTCATTGAAATACCTGATAAGAGAGTAAACTGAGTGCCATGCTGATAGGATTTCATTTACATTCTTGTTAAATTAAGTTGTCTATCTACTATTTGCTTTTGTACTGCTTTAAACATTTGTTATTATCTTACCGACCCCACCTTACTGATGAAAAACACATTATACTTTACATTGTGTTTCTTATCAATCCAAGTAAATGTAAAACCAGCTAGGTGCTGACTAATACAGTAAGGCTTATTGTAT
>JAOVVB010252169.1:0-20220 GCA_028570985.1 Heterobranchus longifilis | reverse complement strand
TATGTATCGTGTATGTTACTTAATTCAGGTATTTGAAGTTGACATTAAGGGGAGACACTACAGGTGAATAGGGTAAAAAAACAACCTAATAGATGTGACCATGAGACGTCCCCATTTGAGACAATATTTTTTCTATTATACCTTTTTTGATGTGTTATTTTTAAATTTGCAAATGGTGCATTACCTTATGAAATATGTGCCAATGTGAATTCATTTCCAGAACAGAAATCTGAACGTTGGATGAAGCCAGGTTCAAAATTCTTAATTTTGTTGACATATTAAAGTCAAATATTTTTACAGAGGGAATTTAGGATATCTCTTTTTATCACTCCATAAATCAGAAAATACTGTCAACAGAAACAAAAAATAAAAATAGTTTTTGCTGTGTTTTTCGAATAACAATGTTGTATAAATCAGGCTATGGATGATATATGAACAAACCCCTCAAAATATAGATAGGGATGAAATTTGAAAAATTTTGGTGGCTGCAAGTGCTACTGAAGTGGAGATTTCTGGCTCAGAGTTATAAGAAAAATACCATTTGAAAAATGGCCTTTAAAGATATGTATTGTAAAATCCCATACATTTGCATAAATATGTAAATGAGGCATTATATAATGCTAACTTTCGTTAAACTTAGGAGAAATCTACAGATGTGAATAGACAAATTGTAGTAAAATAAACACCTAAATGTGTATTTTGGATGTTTTCTCGTCTGAAAGAAGACTCTAAAGTCTCTAAATTGACCAGTGCATGAAAAGCTGTAGTGTCTCACCTTAAATAGATGATTTCCATTACAACACTAGATGGCAGTCTCATTCCATCATGTGTTTATTTGTTCCTCAACACAAAGCTGCTCTCTGGACTTTGCACTGTACTTCAGTGCAGGACACAAGTTGTAAAGTTAAAGAGGGCCTCTTTTATATGCAGACATACCTGTGCATAGATCACATATATAATCCATACGTTTTATTGTCACTTTCTGATAAGTAAAGAGTGTAACTTATACAGTATTTTGAGAAATAACACTAATTTACATAAATGCTGCTATAAACTGGAGTCTTCCACTCTTCCACTGGACTAAAATAATATTTCCCCTAGATATTGTATCTGTACTTTCCTGTCTACAGTGAGTAGAGTTTGGCCTCTGTTATATAGAAAGAACATGTGATCTGTATGAGGCAGCATTTACCGTACTGAGAGTATAAAATGGACCAAGTGTTGACTAGCCAGCCAACGTCTAATCTTAGCCTGACCTTTACTTCCCCTCTTTGACCTTAAACTGCAAAGCAGAGGCCAAGACTGGCATACACTCAGGGTTGTGGTAGTTCAGCTATGCCCGGACAACTGGACCATCAAACCACACCAGCACCGTCCAGGTTTGGTGCAGAGCTACATGTCTGCTGGAAAATATACTGAATGTCATCTTTGGTCCGGTTAGATATGCATTGTGTTGCATGTTCATGGTGCTGTGATGACAAGATGCCATGTTGTGGGTAAGGTTTCAATCCAGTGTCAGGAGCGTCCGCTGGTGAGGCCTCAGCATGCAACTTGAATGGCCTTCTGGTTTAAACTGGCATTCTCACTATTCTGATTTAACATTTGATATCGTCCTCTGGAGTGCTTTCTTTTCAAATGGCAACTCCGTTCCCGGACAAAAGAGTCCAAATGAACTCTGACATGTCCAGGCTTTTATCATTTTCTGTGTGCGATGAATAAAAGACATTTAATATTGAGTCGTTGACTCCTCTGTGTAACGTTCATGCGTCCATGTTGCGTAACCGAGACTCCAGGGGCGGAGCCAGACGGCTCAGCCCAAACCGAGGAGGAGGGGGGAGATTTTTTTCCCCCATTTACAGCAACTATGCACTATTTTTCAAGCCATTTGAGATAATAAAACGCCTCTGGGAAAACATGATAGTTGCCAATGAAAAACATCATCCTGTAGAGCCTACATCCTATTTCATACCTAATTGTTCTCCAACTGTCTTCATCATGTTGTCAAATGTTGAGGTCTGAGGATGATGATTTTCTCTCCTGCCACCTAAAAAGAGGCAAAAATAGTCTGATGTTACTATTTTGAAATTACATAACATAGGTATGGTAGGATTTAGCCTAAACAGCATTGCTGGAATAGAGTTCAAAGAATGAATATTTAGCTGACAAATCTGCTACATTTGAATCCATGCCATAATAATCTGAGCTGCTCTAATTACAAATCAAGGATCCCCAACAATGCCAAGTAAATATGGTCTTCAATACTCTGAATTGAATATAGGCCAGCAGAAGAATGTTTACTCAATTATACTACATTTCTTTAAGGAATAGCGTAGTAGTAGCAGCAGCAGCAGCATAGAACTACGTCCCATCACAGTGTTACTGTATGTTCAGACCAGATGTGAATAAATTAATCTACTCGCTTAATTTGTATGAGTTTGGACACTGGATTTTGATTGAGTACTCCCGTCGCTCGCAGCGGAAGTTCAGATATTTCAACTCAGGCGATGAGCGAATTCACGTCATTCACGCCGCCCAACTGGAACTCGCATTTAATTGTGTCTTTACATTGACTTTATATGTAATTCATTCACACAAATTAATTTATTGGTGCCCGGTGTGTACACGGTATTAGGGCGGACCAAGATGGTGAATTTCCCCAGTAATAGAACTTTTGCTCCATTGATTTGCCGGTCCTGTCAGAGAGACTAAAGGGAAATGACACATAGTTTAGGGTATTATAAATACCTAAAAGATTCGGGGCCTTTTGAGAAAACATTTGGGGCTGCAGCCCCAGAAGCCACCCCCTGGCTCCGCCCCTGCATGACTCAACTTTTGACTCCGGCAGAGGAGATGGAGAAGCAGAGAGGCTACAGACGGTCTGAAAGTGAAGGGTCATGGTCTTTGGACATTAAATGTCACTGTCAGTAAGACAGAGATTTGATCCCTCATGTGCCATGTATTTACTGAGAAGGTCAGTGAGGGACCCCTCTCTTTTTTCACTCCACTATCTGAGGACTTTAATATCTGAGTATCTATATCTAGACGAGGGAGGTGGAAACACAAGGAAGGCTTGATGATAACTTCTGCTGAAATAATGTCAATCTAAACAGCATATATCAAAGCTTTACAATTAGCAGCAGGAATTCTTCTTGGATTTATAACTTTCATGAAGTTGCAGAGGCCAGCTTGCATGTCTCTGTGCAGGCTGACGACCTTGACATTCAGAGGGGGGCGGGGCGAGGAGCATTGACCATGGAGGGGGCGTGGCTTTATCCTGGTCAATCATAAAACCGCACAGCTCAACTTTGCTCTTCCCCACTCACACCCGGAGTCGCAAGACAGACTGAGGCGTCTCACAAACGGTAAAAAAAACCTTCAAAAACTAAAATATATTTCAGCCAGAGAGTTTCAGGGACCTGCAGGGCCTCAGCTTCAGGCTGCACGGTCTGATTTACACCACCTGGGGACAATCCCGGGCTTGATTGCACCTGATTTAAAAACGTGGTCATGAAGTTCAAACAAATTTGCTTCATGCTCCTGTTTTAAATGTAATTCTTGCTGCGTATGAGGATGTAACATTGCTTTTTAATGCACATATTCAGTAGTTTGCAGGGAAAGTTCTGGAAAGTTCTGTGCAGATTTACATAAAGGCTATTTGGACTGTGGGCACAGCTTATCAGTGGAATACCTTAGCACAAACTCTTTGCTTATCTCAACGCACAATCTTAAAATCTGTCATCAATTGAAAGCTAATATATGGCACCATAAATGTTGGTGTATCAATATTTAACAGGATGCATTGTTATCTCTCTCTCTTTGTGTCTCCTTCCAGAGGACTAGGACAACCCAGGCAAAATGGTGAAAGTCGGTATCAATGGGTAAGAGCTCATTCTCATCCACAAAACCAAATAGGCAACACACACACAACTTCAACACACACACTTATTAAGCCAGAGTGTGTGCTCTCTGCACCCCCAACTCAAAATGCCACACCCTTCTCATCTGTGCACAGGGAGCATTTAACATGATTTACTCTACAATTTTCTAAATGCATTATCTGTACTTGTTGATTTGTTTGTTTGCACATTTTAACTTTACCTACTCGGATATATATTTAATTTAAAGCAAATTAAAGTTTGTGCAGGAGCTAAAAGCTTATACAAAGCCCAGATAAACTGAATTACATTAAAAGAAAATAAGAGATAAGAAAGGCTCCTACAAAATAAAGTTTTAAAGTTCACAAATAGGTCTGTTTGAATTCCAGAAAACGGTGCCTCTGTATCTAAATGAGAATTTAACCACATTACTACAACACGGAAGATGATGTTCAGGATATATGAGTGAATGACTGAATTATTTTGGATTTATAGCCTTCAGTATGGAGGAATACATCTATAAAAATTATTAAATAAGCCCAATCTACCGTCTCTCTGCCGTTAATGAACAGTGACACCATACAGCAGCTGAGGAAGACATTTATTTGTATTATTTATGTGTAATTTGTAATGAAGGACATGCACATGCAACCTGTGGGCTGTTCTCATGTTTTTCTTGATCTTTGAACTTTGGCCCCTCAGCAGATAACACTGTGGGAGGTGGCTTTGGGGGTCGTTCAACAGAGGATTGTTTTTCTGCTGTCGGAAGCAACCAGAAGAGGACCTGAATAACTTAAATGTTATTGAACACGCATAATGTGACGTTAAAGTCCTCCCTATCTCTCTTATTATCTCTCCTCCCCCCCGGTGTCTGAGGACACAGTGCGTCTGTGCCAGGATTTTGGACCCGTGGTTAAAAAGTAACCCAGCCACTGATCAAACAGTGCACTGCCGTCACCAGGATTACCACATTAGAGGTTAATTTCGACTTTAGCCCCCCCAGAGAGGAGTGTGAGAGCTGTGCAGCCATAAGCTGTGCAACACACACCTCCCTCTCCCCCTCCTCCTGAACCCTGCCCTTTCTTCGGCTGCAGTTTCAGGTCTCCTGAGGACTTTATGTTTCGCACACAAAGGAAAAAAAACTACGGTAGCAACGTGAAGTAGGCCACGCTTTGGCTGAAGTGAATGTCAAAAACTCACTTTTACATATTCATGACTGATTTTCAGGCTGATTATTTCAACTTCATAGCCACCTGGAGCTCCAGTTCACTGTCGCCCTGAGACATGACAAGGATCATATCATCCCACAGACCACTGGTCCCCAACCTGGGGGTCCGGGCCCTTACTAAGGGTCGCCAAAGCTTCACAGGGGGGTCCTGAGGCCTTCTTGATTTTAAGGGATGTAATGAAATCTAGAGTTGGCTTTTTATCCCAGAATTTATGAAATAAATGAAATGATTTTGGATTGTTGGATTATTAGTTAAGATATAAACTTAAGATAAACCAAACAGGATAAGGGCACAGTGAAGACCAGATCCTTCCTTCTCTGCCAAACAGCCTCGCTCTGCATTACAAAAGTACACAGTTAAAATAACCAAAGAACTAATGTCAGGGAGAATAAAACACTGAATTTGTCAAAAAAAGAAGCCCTTTAATTATGTAGGATTGTTACAGATTCAGAATAATATATAATAGACAGATAATTGTATTAAAATGTATTGAAAATAACAGGAAAACTCGTCTCTGATGCACTCAAAATTCATCCAAATCACTCATTTTACACAAACTTCCTGCAGTTCTTGCGTTCACTAGTTGTGTTAATTGTTCAGTTTATCAGCTGTTCTGTTCTGTTATTATTATGCATTGAATATAATGTGAAATATCCATAAAATATGATACTTAATCAGGGGTCGTCAGTTTCCTCAATGATAGAAAAGGAGTCCCTTAAGGAAAAGAGTTTGGAGCCACTGCTGCAGACAGTCTCAGCATCATCCAGTGACTTTGTTCAGAGTTACGTGGTGTCGCGCCGCCATCTAGAGGCCAGACTAAGAAACAACACTGTTCACTTTTTCAGATTCGGCCGTATCGGTCGTCTGGTGACCCGTGCCGGGTTCACTTCCAAGAAGGTGGAGATTGTGGCCATCAATGACCCTTTCATCGACCTGGAGTACATGGTGAGTGAGGAGGTGCCTGAAATATAAAGTGTCCGGTGGATTAGTGTTTGAAATCAACACCTGCCACGTGCTCGTCAGGTGAACTTATGTGATGTTTTTTCAGTTCTTTTTAGAAGCATGTGCAAGACGAGAATCACTCGAGATTAATTTAAAATGAGTAAAATATTCAGATGTGGAGAGTGCATTTATTTATCTTGCATCAATGCACACAGCCTAAATTAAATATTTAATGAAGGCTTTTGTAGTCAGAGATATGCTTTTCATGTTTGTGTGAATTCAAATATCTTTTCTGCTTTTGTCATTGATTCATATGCCGTCTATACTGTGAACACTTGCACATCCCTGTCAGTATTCCCAGTACATCTCTTCTAAATTATGCAGCTCTCATACAGAACGTACTGTACATATTTCTACTGTAATATTATTTATATATGTGAGTTATTTAATTATGCCACCTGTCTTTTGGAGCTTTTTCTTTTCACTTGTGTGTGTGTATATACCTTTTTGTGTTTCACACCAAGACAAATTCCTTGTATGTGAAAACTACTTTGCAATAAAGCTGATTCTGATAATTTGGTGAAAAGTGAAAAGTTTCCTCTTTTTAGGTCTACATGTTCAAGTATGACTCCACCCACGGACGTTTCCACGGTGAGGTCAAGGTCGAGGGCGACAAGCTGGTCATCGATGGACATAAAATCACCGTTTTCCACGAGTGCGTTCACTAATCAGGCTTTTAATGTAGAAAGCATTTCGGTTTAATTACAATTTCACAAACGTTAGCAAAAGAAAGAACGGAGTAAGCATTTATTTTGACTCTTTCTGTCTTTTTTTTATTTCTTTCCTCAGGAGGGACCCCTCTAAGATCAAGTGGGGTGATGCTGGTGCCCAGTATGTCGTTGAGTCCACTGGTGTGTTCACCACCATTGAGAAGGCCTCTGTACGTGTCTCCATCCTCTCCCAAAATACTTCATGACACGTGATGTGCAATTTTAGCCAAAAAGGACATAGATTAAAAAACTATTTTTCAAAACAAATTGCAGGCTCACTTGGCCGGCGGTGCCAAGAGAGTCGTCATCTCTGCACCCAGCGCTGACGCTCCCATGTTCGTCATGGGCGTCAACCACGAGAAGTACGACAACTCCCTGAAGGTCGTCAGGTAAGAATCGACCTCACAGACTGCTTGGTCATTTTTGTGTTTGTATATTTACGTTGTTTGAAATAAAGCTGCGACTAGTAGTCGGTCGACAGAAAAATATTCTCCAACTTAAATAATTTTTCATGCAAACATGGCAGAAAGTGCTTGTTTATATGCAGATTTCCTGCTTTTCACTTTTATATTAAACAGAGTATCTTTTTTTTGAGTTTTGGACAAAACTGGACATTTAAAGACGTCACCTTGGACTTTGAGAAACTGCGATTTTAACGAAATATTAATCGAGAAAATAATCGTCAGATTAATTTGAATTAATAATGAAAATATTTCTTAGTTTGAACTTAAATTTGAAAATTGCAATATTATTGAGTGTTTTGCTCATTGTGCATCTGCTTCTGATGTGTAGAAGATTTAAGTTGAACTTGGCACAGATTTTGTTGCACCATTTGTGGGGGGGGGGACACGTTAAGCGGGGGGGTCTGGGGGTCTCCCCCCCCCCCCCAGAAGATTTTGAGTGTCAGACACTTAATTTCCTGCATTTTGATGAATGTTTTTGCACCAATTTATGGTAGAAATGTCTTTTATTTATGTTAATTAAAACACAAAATTCAGACCCCAGGTGACTTCAAAATATAATAATATAATGGAATATAATGCAATAAGGCTCTCAGGCGTTCTGTATTGTTTTTAAATATGTATTCTCCTGTAGATCAAGCTTCTGAAATATAGCTCCTGCTCCTTTTATGTTTCTATTTATCTGATGCCGTTACTCTGCCTCTCCATAGCAACGCTTCCTGCACAACCAACTGCCTGGCCCCCCTGGCCAAGGTCATCAATGACAACTTCGTCATCATTGAGGGCCTGATGGTGAGGATTTAAACACTCTGAACAGTCTGGCAGAGAAATGTGACGCAGCCCCTAAAACCAGATTACAAACAGCCCAAAACACCAACATGACATTACGAGGTTAGAGGGGGGTTAAGCCATATTTAATCCTCCTCCTCTCTCCATCAGAGCACAGTTCATGCCATCACCGCCACCCAGAAGACCGTGGACGGTCCCTCCGGCAAACTGTGGAGGGACGGCCGCGGTGCCAGCCAGAACATCATCCCCGCCTCCACCGGCGCCGCCAAGGCTGTCGGCAAGGTCATCCCCGAACTCAACGGGTCAGTGCCCCAAAACTTTACTGCATTATAGTACGTTATTGTACGAGCAGGACTGACTTTAGTTTGTGACTTTACATACTGTACATTTTGTATTTTTACAGCAAGCTGACCGGCATGGCCTTCCGTGTCCCCACCCCCAACGTGTCCGTGGTCGACCTGACAGTCCGTCTGGAGAAACCCGTGAGTGACCACAAACTAGAAGCCTTCATAACATTTAACAAACTGAAATTAATTTTGCTGTAAGTCTGGTAATATTTGAGGTTTTTCTTACTGTCCACAAATTCAGCGAAAAGGCCAAAACGAGCAGTGAATTTATCCGAGTAACAATTAATTAATATTAATCCATGGCGGAAAATAGTCCCCAATGATTTCACTATTTACTCCCATTTGAGTAATATTTGCAATATTTGCTTTTTTCTTAAAAATGAAATTATATTCCTTTCCACCTAGCCCCCTGTAAATACACCTCTGCCAAACATCTGTCTGCTTTTTATTTATTTATGTATTTATTTATTTATTTATTTACTGATCACAATATCCATTTCCACATGTATTTTACATCCATGTTTGGCATCACATCTAAACAGAATTTATGCAGCATATCCATATATATATGCACTTACGCCCTGTGTGAGTCTCTTTATGTATGCTGTGTCTGTCAATGTTAAATTATCTGTTATGTTTTGTCTTTATTTGTGACCTTATTGATTTAAAATGTACATATTCAGTAGGAATCAATAGGCTTGAGGGTTACAGACAGAAAGTCAAAATTTTTGGAACACCAGTTATATGTCCTTTTAAAAAAAAAAAAAGTTTATGTAACAATAATTAATTTAACAGGCCAAATACGACGACATCAAGAAGGTTGTGAAGGCCGCAGCTGAAGGACCCATGAAGGGCATTCTGGCATACACAGAGCACCAGGTATGTTTCTCTCTTCTAACTGATCTTTAAACTTGTTGGTCGATCGGTGTTCTCGTCAACGTGGCGTCCTCTCTCTGCGCTCTCCTGCAGGTCGTCTCCACAGACTTCAACGGTGACTGCCACTCCTCCATCTTTGATGCTGGCGCCGGCATCGCCCTCAACGACCACTTTGTCAAGCTGGTCTCATGGTACGACTTCAGCATGACATTTTATTTTGGCTGAAAACAAGATGGTTCAGATAAAATTACTACTGTGCCACATTCTGTTTCACATCGATGCTCTCGTTTCGTCTTGTTATAAATCCATCCTTTACAGCGGTGCACTTCTGCCCGTTTTTGCCAAGTTACTGACTAGGAAATGTTGCATATAGTTTTCTAAAATGTTGAATATATTTGTTTTCAGTCGATTGTGGCAGTGCACTACAACATATTTGATGTAATTTATTTTGGTCTAATTTATTTGTATTTTCTATATATATTGAATATTTCTATTATTAATGTATGTTTAATGTTCAGTATTTTAATCAAATGTATTTATATTATTTTTATAATTATTTAAATGTATGTTCCTATATTTATACTATATATTTAATTTATTTATCTCATTTTAATTTTTTTTTTCTTTTTTCAGTTGAATTACATTAAAGTTCAAGAAAATCCAGCTAAAACAAAAGTTCAATAAATCATGTTCTTTCCGAAGTCGATGAGTAATCGTGTTAAATAATAATAATAATCTCTATTGAGAAGTAATCATAGTGTTGATTTTTTTTTTTTTTTTTTTACCATAATCGAGCAGCACTAGCATGGATTACTTTCATATCCAAATATGGATTTCCAGTGATGCATACTGACATCTCTTCTTTTTCCCTCCTTACTTCTCAACCAGGTACGACAACGAGTTTGCGTACAGCAACCGCGTGTGCGACCTGATGGCCCACATGGCTGCCAAGGAGTAAAGCAACCAGCCGACCGCTCGTCACTGCACTATGCCGCATCGCCCACATTCTCCTGATACCAGAGTCGTACATGCGCAATAAGACGTTGTGTCATCTATGACTCTGCCCGGTTCCTTCAAATTATCGATCCCCATCAGACGCCTGAGGAAAGGTCCCACAGACGGCAAACGAAAAAGATTTAAATTGGTGACCAATTACTTTTTTGTATTTGTTAAATTCCTTGTTCTGTTCTTGTGAGATGGAGTGAAGGTGTGAGAGTCTGTGTCTGTCTGTAGTGCTGAAGTACTGCAGGCAGTGGTGGAATAAAGTCCTCTGTTTGTGAGAATCACGATCTCCTTTTCTCTTTCCTCAACGCACAGAACAGATCGATTATTAAAACCGCTCCGCTGGGATTAATGCTGATATCGGCAGATGGATTCTTATATAGGTCAGTGACTTTAGCAAAGCTTTACTTGAGGTATCTATCCATATATCTCAGAATTTCCCTCCTGTGGGAATACACAGACAGCTCTTAATTGTATGGATTGCATCTTTTATTAGCTGGAGCTGTGGAGGATAATTTCTGCTCAGATTGATCCTTAACGCCGCTACATTACTTTTTATAAAATGGTCACATGATCTATACTAATTTTCCCTCAACCCGTCTTTGGTCCCATTCAATACTCCATCAGTGTTCCAGCTGATGCAGCGTGGCCGACACAACTGACAAAAGTCCACTGGTTACGTGATTCTTGCAGTTTTGCTCACCGATCCGTCTGTATCTGTCACTTGTTTGAATCCCTGGGAGCTGCTTGAGATAAGACATGAGCGCCACTGATTGAGTTTTAAAAAAGAAATATTTATTGTTTATATAACACCACATGCATACATATGGGAATATGCTCAAATTATGTTTTATTCAACTAAACTTTCTTTGAATTTTCCTGTAAGTGAAACGCTTCCTGTGCGGCTTTTTATTTATTTCTGTCCGATCAAGACAACAGATGTGGTTACTCGGGGGAAACACTGCAGGTAAATAGGGTAAAAATCTAATAGAAAAAAATAATAGATATCACCATGAAACCTCCCCAGGTGATTACTTGCATTAAGACAATTATTTTTTATACAAACCTTCAGAATATAGAATGAAACTGGGAAGTTTGGTGTATAGAAGTGCTAAGTGGAGATTTAAATGATTTCCTTACAAATAAAATGTGTTATTTGTGGCTTAGAGTATATGAGACAAAAAATCCTAATCTTTTAGAAAATACCCTTTAAATATATGTATTGTAAAATTCCATACATTTTGCACTAGTGAATAGGGTTAAACATTCATTAACTGTAGATATCACCATGACACTTCGCCAGTTGATTACTTGCATTAAGACTTTTTTTTTATTTTTATTGCAAGTTTTCAGAAATGTTATGTATAAATGTGCAAATGAGGAATTATCTAATGCTAACTTCAGGTGAATTTAGGAGAAATCTACAGATGCAAATAGACAAAGTGTAGGAAAATAAACGCCTGAATGTGTATTTTCCTTTCCATGTTATGGAAGCAAAACAACCCCAAATCTCAAACTTGACTAAAATGTTTTTGCCTGTAATGCCTCAATTCCTCAGTAAAACCTGTCAATATGAATAAGAGAGCAGCCTTTTACAATAACACCACTCACAGTTATTGGATGCAGTTTTCAACCACAGAAATATAAACTGAAGTAGTGTTTGTGTGCGTGTTTTAATTCAATTAGTCAAATGGAAGATCAGATACCGACATTCACTTTGAACCACATTTTTATTTACAAATCTCAGTATTTTGTGACACATCTACCCTTCCTTTAATCTTCCAAAGTGAAGCTGACGATATGCACTATATATGTAAAGGCTCCTATTAACTCAGTATGTGGATTCTGTCACAAAGACGATTGCAATGTATTCAAAATTATTCACAGGGGATATATGGATTCAATAGATAACTGGAGGAGATAACAAGGCAGGTCAGAGGCTAAAAGACTATCAAATACCACCACCCCCACACATTTCTCTCACACACACTGTTTCTCTCTCACACACACACACACACTGTTTCTCAGTTTGCGTGCCTCCCGCTGATCATTTCTAAGCCAGATTGTCAACAGTGAATGTTCTCTCCAGCTCTCCAGAGAAACGTCACATGGATTTACAGAGAGGCTTCAGATTAAGATGACGTGAGGGAAGATCTTTGCTGAGAGACTGACATCCAGACAAGAGGAAGGTAAGTGTGGATGCTTGTTTTACTGTGAGTTTAATATGTTTTCCTGCAGGTGTGTGATGTGCATCTATGATGAGAGAGTAGGAAAGAAAAGAGTCATTTTGATTACCCTTGTTCTGTTTCATTACCTCCCCTGTTGTCTCGATGTGACTGTTTTATCACTTGAGTTTATCATCCTTTTGAGCCCTTTGCTGGGATACTTTTTAAATTCCTGCAGGGACAAATGATTTAGGAGAGTCCTTGGGATTTTCCCTGTGACCGCTTGTTAAGCAGGGCCATCAACACATTTATTATAGTTACTCATTTATTTGGATACTTAAAGTAACTGATATTCTTTTACAAAAACTGATGCCCCTGTGTGACAAACAACACTTTTCTCAGGATAATCCTGAAACATTAACAATCAATGGAAAACTGTACAATATTTGAAGAAATGTCACATGTTCCCAATAAAGCTGCAAATGATGTCACAGAGAAGATGTCAGCCAGGTGATGTAACATGATCTGCTGCATTCATTTACATTAATGTTATTCTATGCAACTACTGTTGCATCATTAAGTAATTTATAATACTTTATCAGAAGAAACACTTCTCAGTAATGTCATTAATATTGAACTCGAGGAGACTGCAGGGCCAATGAGCAGTGAAAGAAAAATATAATTTGTATTATGAAATTAACTTTGAAACATAAAGCTCTGCACTGTAAAAGATCCTACTGGCTCTCGCTCACTATCTATTACTATTTTAATACTGTTTTAAACACCTTGTTCTCTTAACCCTTGTCAGTGCATCCCTTTAAAAAAAATCATCTTAGAGGACAAAAATGTCCATGCCAAAAACATGGCCATAAATTATTAATATTAAATCAACTTCAGTCCTGATAATCACTACCAAATATTTATTCATTTTCAGAACTTTAACCCTTTAAATGCCAGTTTGTTTACAGAATGTGGTTGTTGTTTTTTTATGAAAAAAGAACAACAACACAAAAAGTGAATTATTTTCTGTAGGCTATACTTTTTTAAAACTTAAAAAAATAAGTTTTTAATTTTTATTGGTGAAACAACGTGACAAAAAGAGTGACATATACATATAAGACATACTTTAAATACATACCTATGCTAACGAAATAAAAAAACAAAACAAAAACAAAACAAAGCAGAGCAGTTATGATACATGGTGATACAGTAGGCTATACTAAATGCTAGGGGGGACTTTTTTATTTTTACAGTCTGCGATATGTCAATGATTAGCAACAACATCGATTTTCATTGTATCAAACACTGCAGTGGTCCATAATACAGCAGCAATAACCAGCAAACATGAGAAAATTAATCCGTCTGGTGGATAATATTAAAAACTACAGTTTTGAAGCCAGGGCTTTAGATCGAAAGCCTGATATAATAGAAAAAAGATGTTATGCTGCAATAACCGTGGGATCAGTTGTTTTAATATCAGTGGGGACATATTTGTCCATAAGGGTTTGAGTGTCTGTAATTTGGATACACGGTTTATTATAAACTTATTATAGGAGCTGAGGTTGAACTTCCAAAATTTGGCACCTTTGCCAAGATTTGTCATATGCATTAACAGACAAAATGATCAGAAAAATTAAGAAGCCATACACGTCCCAAAGGATGCACAGTTGGATGTTTCAAATTAGCTTCTGCTCTGCTGTTGTTTTAATCTGCTCATTAAAAGCAGATTAAAATTGAGTGAAAATCTTCTGCTGCAACCGTGCAGAGATCAGAAAGTTGCCAGCAGTATACTAATGCCTGTGCTGCATGACATGTCCCTCCTCGTGAGAAAATGTTGCTTCCACATGCTGCTAATTCCAGTTTGTAGTTGTCATAGTGTCACGGTATTTTAAAAATGATTCTCTGTTTGTGTCTTGCAGGCTCTTTGAAAGACTTGTGTCTCCTCTCTGTATGCTGCTGTGGGTCAGTGCGGTGTGCATCCATGGGAGAGAATGGCTCACAGAGGGGCTCCTGGTTTGTCCCCTCGTCCATCCACCCACTGTTCCTCTCCCAGCTGTCCCCCTCTGCAGACCTGCTCGTTGCTGTCTTCCTCACCTTGACAGGTAAGCATGTTTTAAAACACTTTCAGAGGACACTTTTATCAATCTCATGTTCGTTTTTGTGACGAGAGGTTTCATCCACTTTTGTTTCTGACATTCAAACACGCTGAAATGTATCTTAAATTCTAGTCAAGATCCCAAGTTTCCAAAAACACCAAATATATCATGCCAAATTACATATAAAGTGATGACACAAACTTTTTACTTTTGATCTATTATTAATCATCATAAATTATTTGTCTCTTTGCATTAATAAATGCAATATAGCTCCATTTAAGTGGTGCAACAAGCAAACATAATATACATATAGAATACCTCAGAGTTTAAAATAAATTATTTATCTATCTTCAAAGGGGCATTTTAATGGGAATATTGGGAATTAGGAGTACACATTATGGATGTTTTCCCCATGATACCTGCTCCTCATGGCCGATACCGATAAGATAAGTGATAATTTAATTTTTTTTATTTTAAAAAGAAATTTATAACCTGTAGTAATGCACATTTGAGAGTAACAAAGGCTAAGGTGTAGTGATTTAATATTCATAGCTCTTCATAGACTTCAAATGTTCTTTTTTTCATCAAAAAACTTCACAAACATACTTTGGATTTTATAGAGCATTTTGACTCAGAATTAAAATGAAATGCTTTGACATAAACTGTTAAATCAGACATGTCAGACTCAATCAGTATAGAATATAAAGTATATAAATGTTTATTGGCGGATCACACATAAACTTTAAAGGTGCATACCGCCACCTTCTGTATTGACATACTGTATATAGCGGTGGTTCTCAAAGTGGGGTCCGGGGACCCCCAGGGGTCCTTGAGGGGGTTCCACAGGGTCCCCAGCAAAAAGGGGAATAATCTATATTTTCACTATATTTCCATCCACAAGTAACACAATGACAGAATATGACTGTTTTGGTCATGGGTTCACACTTTCTGACATCTAAAAGCAAAAATCAGATGGGGGACCCTGGGACTTATCTTATCAAATGGGAGTCCGTGGTCTAATTTGTGTCAGTTTCAGGGTTCTTGACGTGAAAAAGTTTGAGAACCGCTGGTATATAGCACCTAGACCTGCTTTATAATAAATAAAACATGAAAAATCTCAGTTTTTACAATGTGGGACCTTTAAAGAGCAAAGTTAAAGTCACTTCTTTTCCTCTCTATTACTCTCTCTCCAGGTGTGGCATCAGTGCTGGGGAATGGCGCGGCGTTGTTAGTCTACTGCAGGAAAAGAAAGAAGCTCAGACCTCCAGAGCTCATGACCATCAACCTGGCCCTCTGCGATCTTGGCTACAGCGTCCTGGGAGGACCATTTGTCATCATTTCCAGGTACAGAATACTTTGTTATCAACCAATAAGTAGCCAGGCATGAATCCAGTGTGAGGACACTGTGAGCGCAATGCAAACATCTATAAACCAGCAGTTATTTGTCAGAGACAGAAGGTGATGATCCATTAAGCGGGAGAGACTTAAAGCCCTTCTCTGCCTCTCTCAGCCTGTGTCATGCCTGGGTGTTCGGGGAGACGGGGTGCCTTTGGTACGGCTTTCAGGGCTTTGTGTTTGGCATCGGCTCTCTGCTCTGCAGCTGTCTCATCTCTCTGGACCGTTGCCTGAAGATCTGCTGCTTAAGATACGGCAAGTCTGAGATCTTCCTAATATCCACACAGCCATGACTTCACTCTAAATCCATCTTCATTGATTCAGCATTTCTTGCCACAGGCTTTTACACAAACACAGTATACATATTACAGTCTGTACAGTGGTGGTTCGACACCATTTCAAATGTGACGCTGACTTCTGGGTTGGTCTACAAAAAGACGTCATCCCTGGGGCTCCCTATTCCCATGCTCTATTATGTCTCATAAATTGTTGCAGCTTTTTTTGTTGGGGTTGATACCATTTGTTACACAGATTTGGTGCAAAATTGAACCTCTTTTGAGCACTTTAAAAATTGATATAATTGTCACAAATCCTTGAGGAAACCCATAAAAAAAAGCATGCTGTGATTTGGCTTTTGACGTTTGAAGATTTCTGCAAGAATTGCAAATTTCTGCGATTAGATGGCGAGCAAGGACTCCCAGAACTCCCAGAGAGTCTGTACAAAAACCCTCCTTTTCTTGTAAAGATTTATTGATTTCGAGAGTTATTGATTTAAAGGACATTGATTGATTGATTGAGTGATAATTGCTTAGGCAACACTAAAGATCTGATGCTTCAAGAAAATGCTAAATGGAAATGTCAAGACTTCCCATGAGGTTTGATGCCCGTTATGCTTCGACAGTCACACTAAGTCCATTCAGTGGTTTCATGCTTCTCGCCTCTCCAGGTCAATGGATTGAGAGGCGCCATGTGTTTCTGTCCATAGCGCTGATGTGGCTTTACGCATTGTTCTGGGCTTTGCTGCCTGCTTTTGGCTTTGGAAGTTATGGACCAGAACCTTATGGGACCAGCTGCACCATCAACTGGTAATCTCCGATTTAATTTACAGCGCCGCTCAATCCTGTTGTTTACGTACACAAAAGCCTGCAGATGTCAGTGTATTCTCTCATTTGTATTCTTCATGCCAAAACAGAAAACATGTGAACGATAACCAGTCTTCCTCCTGTGTCAATATTTCAAGGTGGAGAATGAGGTCGTCGTTTTATGACAGAATCTATATTTTCCTCATCCTGGTATTATGTTTCGGATTTCCTACACTCACCATCGTCGCTTCATATTCGGCCATCCTGCTGACGGTGAGACGTTCACACAAACTGGAGGGTCTGGGACCTGGGTCTGCATTCTCGAATTATTTGGTTCTTTTTATACAGTCTATGGTTCCGATGTATATTAGTCACTTAAAGTCGCAATGTGTACTCTCTGGCACCCTCTGGTGATAGTATTGTAAAAAAAAAAAACACTGTGGCAAACAGCAATGTGTACACCACTACCTCCTCTGGGATACAGGGGGATTACCAAATGTGCAAAGTGAGAAAAGACCCTATTGACCCAGATGTCAGGGCCCCCAAAGGCCTCTTGATTCATTGTGTGGCCCCCAAAGGCCCCTTGATTCATTATGTGTCAGCACTGGTACAACCAGGTCTCCAGGGGAATGGGTGCAACATAAAGCCTCTTGGAGTTTGGTAATTAAGTCTCAACATTTCTGCTGACATGACAAGCCGATTTTTAAGGATTGTGTAGCCACATAATGGACTCCTATTTTTTATTCCATTAATTCAGTTAATATTGAGTTTAAGCAACAGTCTGTAAAGCATGTGTACTAATTTAGGCTCATTTATGCAACAGTGTGAAAAAGAGTACACTATGTCTATTTATATTCTTGCTGTTGGCTTTAATTGCTGCACAGTTGTACAATGCTCTTACTTTCACATGATCCGTGGACAGAGATTACATTGTTTACTTATTTTTGCAACTTGTGAAATTGATCAGATTTGCTATGGTTGTGGTTGTTGTCAGGATTGTCTCCACCCAAGTCTGTTAAAGTAGGATGAATCTTACAGTTTTGTTTGAAAATGTTACATACAAATAAAAAAATTATGTAACCTAAGTTGAAGTAGTTTTCTAATTTTGCAGTGTCTATGTGTACATTTTGAAAAGCATTGTATTTTATGTCTGCACCTGCCAGTGGGCCATCACGATAACAGTAGACATAAACAGTAGACATAATAATATACAGAATATAAATATAATATACAGAATAAAATACAGGAGCAACTTGATGTTCTCTGCAATTAGGTGGAGAAAAAGATGTGCATATATCAACAAAAATCCAATATACTGGGAGTTTTATATGTTGTCTTTATAGGAATACAACAAGGTGCTTGTGGATTGTGGTATAATTGCAAATAGCAGCATTAACTTCTGTTTTCAGGTCTACAGATCTAATCGCTCTCTGGCATCTATAGCGTCCTCCTCTGTCAGTCACACCAGCAAAGACCTGAGACTTACAAAGGTAAATGCGGATCATTTTCAGATTCCTTGATACACCTCCTGCAGGAAAAATATTAAGCTGTATATGTTTATTTCAGATGGCAGCTGTGATGTGCATCACCTTCCTCCTGGCCTGGACTCCCTATGCTGCTGTGTCTCTGATCTCTGCACTTATTCCCAGAGATGAACAAGAGGGATCTTTACAGACCGCTGCTATGGCCTCAAGCTCTCCAAATGCTGCAAAGATCCTGGACATCCCCTCATTGCTCAACTGGACGACTACAGAATATTACAGACAACTCTACTACAATCCCGAGAACAAGTCCAGCGCCGTGAACGACATGAATCCAGCGTCCGTCAGCGGCCTGAGTGACAAAGAAGCTGAACCGGTGACCAGGAGCCCCCGGCCGCTCTCCTGTCTCCCGCCTGCAGTCACATTGATCCCTGCTATGTTTGCAAAGTCCCACAGCATGATCAACCCTGTGATCTACCAGATCATGAACAGGGAGTTCAGGCACGACGTCTATGTGATGCTGTTTGGCCAAGAGAAGGCAGACAGGAGGCGAATGCAGGAGAGGAAGCGGAGCTCATGTGAAAGTAAGGAACATGAGCAAACTGACACGGTTTCTTGAAACAAGACTAGGTTGAAATCTAGTACGTGGCTGGACCGTGCATGATCAATGCAGAACGATCTCACAGAAATCCATGAAATGACCGCGACCTCTTAACACCAAATTACATAACAACGACAACGATGTCAACGATGACATTCACGCGGGAGACCAGAGTTCACATCCCGGTTAAAACAACATTTTAACATCCAAACCATGATGTTTTTTTCTCAACGTACTGGCGTGTTTTCGGTGCCTAAACCTGAAGGAAGTCACTGAAATGTGGATGTTTTTTTTTGTTTTTTTGTGTAAGCAACAAGTAATTTTAATTGTGGTGGGACCATGTAATTGTAACACAATATGTGACATCACCATGTAATTTGGTATTAAGCGGTCGTGGTCATTTCACTCATTTCTGAGAGATCAGGTTGGACAGTGTGCTTAGTTGTGGCCAAATTGTTAGAGGGATAGTCAGTGTTGTCTATAATGTGTAATCTGTAGTGATCCCAGTAATATTTGTTAGTTGTGTACTGAATCATTTTGAAAGAGCAACAGCCAATGGAGATGCTCCAACTCCTCTGAAATCCCAAATGGTGTAACTTCATCACTGACACCAATATAGGCACTCACTCAGCGACAGACTTTCCCCTGTATAGGGCTGGCTCCCCAGCTTTGCTGTGGTCCAGCCAAAAATAGTACAACTCTAGGTGTTTGCAGGGCCATGTTTTGAGTCTCTTTTTCTTCTCTTCTCTTTAAGGGAGCATCAGCCTCTCCACCTGCTACAGCTGGAAGAGGAAAAGTAGCTACCCCATGTCCTCGTCTGTGGAAAGAAAAAACAGAAATCTGAAGGAACAGAAGAACCGAGGGAGCAGGAGCGGAGGAAGAACAGACTGCTGGGCAGATAATATCTCAGTGAGGGCAGATGCATTGGACTTTTCCTCCTCGGACACTCAAGGTAACACAGAGACACTGCAGCATCGGAGGACGGACGACGAGGAGAAATCTGAGGGTCCACATCCAGCACTGTCTAGATAGATAGATAGATAGACAGACAGACAGACAGACAGACAGATAGATAGACAGACAGACAGACAGACAGACAGACAGACAGA
>JAOVVB010252150.1:0-20220 GCA_028570985.1 Heterobranchus longifilis | reverse complement strand
GTTTTTTTGGCTGGTGAGTGAAGCAAATCTAGCAGCCACTTGCATATTTTACCAGCATTTGGCTGGTGGCTGGTGCTTATTTCCAACCCTGTACGTCTGTATGTACATACACATGTAAGTGAACGTAACAAATGTACCGTTTTTAACCCAAGCCACGATCTTTTTTTAACCCTAACCAAGTAGTTTTGTTGCCTAAACATACCAAAGTAATGTTAGTGCCTAAACCAAACTGCAACAGTTTCACAATGTAAACAACGTGTTTAAAACTGCGACCGTTTAGGTATGAGGACGGAAAACACTCCTGTAGGTCGCATTTCTTGCCACAGCTAGGGCCACTATTTTAGTAAACGCTCATATAGGTCGTATTAGAGGGTCGGAACAAATGACTTATGTGGTCGTATGGTTTGGAGGACTTGTTACAATAAATCCTTACTAGTCAAGTAGTCTGTTTTACAAAACCTCTTCATAAAGAAACATTCCAAACAATACAAATGCCTTCTGTTTAAGCCACTGGACTTTTCTGCTCATTGTTCCTGTGCTGCTGTGACCAGAGAGAGGCCCTTGACATTCTGATCCTTTAACACATGTCTCGGGGTTTCCAGCACATCAGGATGACACCTCGTGAAAGGGGAACCCCACCTTTGGCTTCTCCGAGAGAACAACACGTGTCAGCGGCCCCCCGTGGGCCCTGTCAGGGGGTGAAGAGGTTAGGCGCTCTGTGCGGCCGCACAGATCCCGGCCTTCTTGAAGACCACCATAATGACTGCTAATTACGCTGCCATCTGTGGGGTGGGCTGTGTTATGTAGACACCTGTTCATTAAGTAGGAGAAAGAAACTTTCTCTCTCAGCAGCGTATTCCACACAAAACAGCAGATTCAATAGCTTTCCTGCCTCCAAACGTTAAACATTTTGAATTTATTCTAAAGTGACTCATTTCAGGCTTCCACGAAAACCTCCCCATCTCCACATTAACCCACATACAAATATCAATAAAACGTCCGAGCATGCAGAATTGAACTCCTCTGCACTGCTAATGATTGAGTGAACTTTGTGTGATACCGTTCCAGCTTCGGAAGGCATCACCAAGGTTAACCAGGCCATCGGGCAGCATTAGTAGGAGGGTGTTTGGAGGGGAAGCCAATAAAAAGCTCTCAGATATCTGCTGAGGGGGAGCACAGCCTGTCAATTCTGTGGCCCTAAGAGGTGATCTGCCATTACCGACTCGCAGACGACTAATGAGAGCCATTCTGTTGCCAGCACCTTGGATAATATGTCGATACTCATTCAGGCTATGTTGAATGCTACCTGTTTTACTTTCACTGGATGTGATACAGAGCCTCCCTTATTTCTTGACAACATTTAACATTTGGCAGACTGTGCAGGTACCTAATCCAGTGTTCATGCAGACATTACAAGATGAACTTCAAGGACTTTCAAGTACTTTTTCAAACATTTTTTTTTTTCATTTTCAAGGACTTCGCTCAAAGCAAAGCAAAGCAAATACTGCTATACTTTGTTTGGACAAAATAGTTCCAAGAGGAAGTGCTAGGGCTGCACAATATCTCTTATTTTTTATCGTCATCGCAATATCAACATGAACACATTGCGAAAGACTGCGACACATCGCAAAAAGCATGAAATTGAAATGAAAAAAGCCAAAAAAAAATTTAGTTAGTTAAAATAAAGTATTAGCAGAAAACTGCACTTTAAAACATAAATATTATTTTTTATGGTGCCATTTCTGTTCAGTTCAATAAAATAAAGTTGGAAATAATTTCCTTTCAGTTTTTTTTTATTCAACAAGCAGTTTGTTGTGTATTTTAGCAGTGCAGTATACTGAAAGCAGCAGATCGCAAGGAATATGGTTATTGCGTTACTCAACACTGTTATCGAATATCGCATATTTTCCTCATATCGTGCAGCCCGAGACAAAATGTTGTTGTTTTCATGGAAGAGTTGTAGTGAGTAGCCATTTTATTTTTCAGTTGCTAAGACTTCAAAAATATCAATATACACATTTTTACATCATATAGTTTTGATTTAGAAGGACTACGGAGTTGACGTGTCATGGTTGAGACACAGCTGATAGCAATATTATTTAATGAATTTATCAAAAAGTTGAAAGTCTACCCGTGCTTGAGCTGCTTTGTTGAAGCCATGAGTCAGACAGGGGTCCTGAGGATATAGCTAACCATTGTTGTGCCTGATTAAATTATGATTTTTGTTGAAATCTGACGGAGTTGACAACAATCTGGTAAACAACTTTAAACTAAGGGCCTACATTTTTATAAAAAATATCTTTTAAAACAAAGATAATAATAATTATATGGGTTTTTTAATTTTATATTTTGGCTTTTTATTGATAGCACAGCTGAAGGGAAACAGGAAAGGGATGAGAGAGAGGCGACGACATACAAAGGGCCGCAGGCGGGAGTCGAACCCGCGGCTGCTACTGTGAGGACTTTAGCCTCTGTATGTGGGCGCACGCTAGGGACGCACCGATCCCACTTTTTCAGTTTCAATACCGATACGATCCCTGTTCTTTGGGTATCGGCCGATACAGAGTACCGACCCCATACTTAGCGAGCGGCCCTCTGCCACGCAGGGCCACAGGATGAAGTAATACTCCACGACCTTTGGGTTACGTTGTACTTTAGTGGTGCAAATTCCTCAACAAATTTGCAATTAATCACATTACCAAAACCAGCTGACATGCAGTGAACCTTTTTGGGCCCCTGGGAGTCTGAGGGTCCTCCTGTTCCTACTTTGTGAGGTTTCTGAACGTGTGACTTCCGACTGTGACGCCCAGTTTAAAGGTCCCATATTGTAAACATTTTATATTTTATTATAAAGCAGGTCCAGGTGTTATATAAATCCTGTGAAAGAATCAAAACACTCAGTCCATGGAGAAATGCACACAGCCCGTATTCAGAAACTGTGCCTTTAAACGAGGCGTCACAACGTCCGTAAGGTTGTGATGTCACAACTATTCTCCACTTGCACAACGTAGTGTGACGTATATCCGCTTCCTGAACGACACGTCTGTTGACTTCCGGTCAACTCTACAGCAACGTTAATAACTCTAACTTTACAGTGTTTTTTCATCCTTAAAATGTGTTACTTCACTTTTCACAGTTGTACATATTGTTAATAGTAATGTTATGTTTTTATATATAGTGTTATTAGCGGATTTGATCATTGTGTTTAATCACCTCAGTGTCTCTCAGCTAAGCTGTGAATATCAGGCTAACAGTGCTACACTGAGGACAAGCTAACATCGCTAACAGTTGTCTAAGACACTGAGGTGATTATTAAAATGATCAAAAACACGAGGCTAAATGCAAAAACAAACGGTAAATACTTAACAAAACGTCTGTTGTTAGTGTTTTTGATCAGTGTTAATCACCTCAGTGTCTTAGATAACTGTTAGCGATGTTAGCTTGTCCCTCAGTGTAGCACCGTTAAATAGCAACCAGCTAGGCTAGCTGACCGGCTAACGTTACTGAAATAAAGAAGCACCGTCAACACAATGATCAGAAACACTAATAACACTATGTATAAAAAAACCAAAAGATAAATAATGTTACTGTTAACAATATGTACAACTGTAAAAAGTGACGTAACAAACTTAAGGATGTAAAAACACTGTAAAGTTAGTTATTAACGCTGCTGTAGAGTTGACCGGATAACAGACGTGTCATTCAGAAGCAGATATATATCACACTCATAGAAATTTAATTTAATTTCTGTGGTCACACTACATTGTGCAAGTGGAGAATACTATACAGGCCTGTAGGTAGAAAGTGATTCAGTGATAGTGTACAGTGATTCCCCGCCTGGGGACCCAGGATATGGCCCCGTTATTAACTATGCGTTAAAAACAGACCGCAACTTGAAATAATATTTTACGTGGCAAGAACGAGCGGGCAGCAGAGCCTCGTTTTTGTCTCAGAGGTCAGGAAAGTGAGCTAAATATTCAAAACAGCTAGAAAATTGTAAGCAAATTTTTACATTCGTCTTGTACGAAAAGATACTTAAATACTCTGTACTGAACATTGTAGTTTGACACAGTCTACAAAGTTACTTAGTGCTCTGTTGTTTCAGTCGGCCATAGTTCATTACAGAACTACAGTTACCATCAAAATACATGAAACCAGAAGTGTCCCCCTTTTTGTTTCATACATAATAACACTGGATATTTATTGATTTATTTTGTTTATCATTGTCTCTCTCTCTCTCATACTGTGTATTCAAAATTTCCCTCTGTTTACTTATTATGTTTTGCTTTTACTGTTTACTTGCTTTTTTTGTTTTTTACTATTAACTTGCTTGTTTTACTGCTTTTTTTTTTACTGTTTACATATGTATTGCATCTACTGCATTTTTACACTTTTCCCTGTAGCTGCTGTAAGACTGTAAATGTCCCCGCTGTGGGACTAATGAAGGATTATCTTATCTTAAATGCATGATGTTCCCAAAAGTATTAAACAATCGTGATCTCAATATTGACCAAAATAACTATGATTTTTGCCACAAGCTGCTAGCTTCAAGTTTTCTCAGATTCTTATCTCTAATAAATATTCACTGTGAAATGATGTCTGTAATATAATTTTCATATTGGTAATGCATTTAGAATATGTAGAGGAGACTATGGACAGGTGTTCTACTATAACAGCCAATTTGCTATATTATAAACGTCAATGTGTCAACTACAGAAACAAAGTATTTACGTGGTTTTATGAACTATGTACAGAGTGCAAAATTGATTTAAATCCAGTCATTCCACTGTTACTGTAACATGTCTAAAATATACATAATTAATCAAATACTCAACATGAAAAGGATTATTTATCATTCATGTTATTGTGACTATTAATTTCTTTTCTTTTTTAAATAACGATTTCCTTTTTCACACCAGACTACAAAAAGAAGAGAAGCCTCTTGTCGAATGATATCAATCAGATTTTGTAGTCTATGTGCACATTGTGCATCCATGGCAACCCTGAAACCACAGCGCCCCTGGGTAGAACACACATCCTCAAAAAAAAAATTAACTCAGCATGTAATTTAGTTTAAATAAATGAATGAAAAACAGTTGTAACAGGCGTTAGCAGCAGCCATGTTTTCACCTCAAGTGAACTGCCTGTGAGTTTGACACTAACGTTAGATATTTCTATTTTTAGCTCACAAAACAGTGATTCTCAATACTTGCTTGGATTCCTAGACATCTGATCTCAGGACAGCATCCAAAAAAATACATCTGATACAAAAGTGCATTTTTTACCTAAAAAAACCCACCTTGGCTAATAATGTTCTCTGGGAGTTTCAAATGTTATGGTCATGGGTTTCATACACATCTAACATAAACATCTAAAAGCAAAAATCCTAACAGATGGGGGTTCAGAGGACAGAAGGTGCCAAAATAAAAATAAATACAGAAATAAACAGGTTTGAGGAAATAAATAGGGGGAAATGCAAAGGGTAAATAATAAACACATACATTAAAAAATTTAAAAAAAATTCTAAATGATGGCAATAATAAAGAAATAATTTAAAAAAAACAAAGGTAAATAAATTTAAAAAGAAAAGAAAAACTAAATATCAATGTATGTCATATTGTATCAATTAATGAATGCCTGCATTTATTTTTAATATTATTTTTGGTACATTTAATGGCATATTAATTAATTTATTTCCCCAAACTTGTTTATTTCTGTATATTCTTCTTTGATATGGGCAGCGTTCGTCCCTGGTATATTCTCTATCTTATAAGCAGGGCTGGATCTATGCACAGGCACTCTACAGTGGGCACATGCCGAGGGCCTCCTTTCCACTCGGGGGCCCAGACAGAGAGGTAAAGAACACCAACTGCCTACATAATGAAAAAAAATTAAAATATGTGAAACATTATTTAATGTAGGCTATATTAAATAATGTTTACATATATATTTTTATATTAAAAAAATATTAAAATCCTATGTAAAACGTTGTTTATAGTTTGATGTTTATATATTTGTATACATTTGTTTACATGTTTATATATGTATTTATTTATTTATTTATTTATTAAACATGCACAACGATGGCACCAATGTGCGGGAAAACAATGAATAAATAAATATAAATGAAATGTAGAATATGTAATGAAATGACTAACAAATTGCCTATAGAATACTGAAAAATAAATAGATACGCTAATATATATACCTAACTAAATTAATGAGCATAATGATCATGTGGCAGTTAATTTTGTGTAAATTGTGCGTGTAGGGGGTCCCTGAAAAATACAGTCTGCCTAGTGTAATCTATCCATTTACTCCGGCCCTGTTTATAAGGGGTCCTTGTCTGAAAAAAGATAAAACCATGACACTGGTGTTGTACTCACTCGTTCTCCAGCAGGGTCATGCACACCACCTCTTTGACCCCCGGGTTGTTGGCCTTATCGCACGAGCAGCCCTGCAGGCTCCAGGTGGCCACGCGCACCACGGGCTTCCCGTCCCGCAGGCCGGGCGGGGGCTCCACGTTGGGCCGCACGGAGATGATCTGGGTCGGTCCTCCGGGCGGGAGGTCCAGGTCGTCGCTCCTGAGACTGAATGAAGTCGGGCTCGGGTGGGACTTGGTGGTGCAGGTGAGCCCTCCGTTGGTGTTGGTGGACGGCGCCCTCGAGCGCTCCACGAACACCTGGAAGCGGATTTTGTCCAGCAGGGAGCTGTTGATGTGGTTCACCCTCACCAGGTCCTCGATGCTTCTGAAGGGCCCGTGCTCCGCCCGGTACGCCACGATGTTCTTGGCTATTTTCTCCGTGATGCCTCGGATACTCATGAGCTGCGCCGGCGTGGCGGTGTTAATGTTCATCCCGGTGCAGGACTGGTGGTCCAGGTCTTTGCGCAGAGAGGACGGGGAGTGCTGGGACGAACTGGTCCTGCTGGAGACGCATATTTCCAGTTTGATCACCTCCAGTTTGGTGGCTCCGATCCCGCTCACCAGAGCCAGGTCCTCTACCTTTTTAAAACCCCCGATACAGTCCCGGTACTCCACAATGTTCTGCGCAACAGCGCGGTTGACTCCCGGCAGAGTCATGAGCTCCTCCTCCGTGGCTGTGTTGATGTTCAGCCGCTCCTGGTTCACCAGGATGTGGCCAAAGTTGCACGCGGCGCTGAATTTGCGCTTGCCGCAGCTGAAGTCTGTGGGGTCCTTGGGGATGGAGCGGTGGCAGCCCAGACTCCCACCCATGGCTCCTGCAGGTCACCGGGGCTCGGATCAGACAGAGGGCCGGGGCGGAGAGAGAGGCGGCTGAAACATCACGGGGAGCAGAGGGGTGGCAGTCACACATCTGCACAGACTCGTCTTTTTTTAATCACACACTGCTTCGTTTAAAATGAGATTAATCATACGCACCATACATACAGCAGTTGTCCTCAGTCCTGGCTACATGCTGCATGTATCCCCCCACCACACACACTCACACACACCGGTTCAGCGTCTCCCCGGTTGTCCCCGTACAGCAGCAGCAGCAGCAGCAGCCGGTGTGTCCGTGTGTCCGTGTGTCCTCTGCGGGAGATAAGACCTGAAATATAAACTTTGCCCTCCAACAGTCCGCTGTGTGACTGGCCACAGGTCGGCCTCCACACACACACACAGACACACACACACACACTCCTGACAGGGAGACGCTCACGTCAATACAACACATTGCGACTAACGTGCGTCAAGTCACGCGGGTTCAACAAATACCGGAACACTTGGTATGGATCTTCAAAATAAAAGTCACCAAAGTAAGAAGGTGAAGCACGCGAGCTAAAGGCACTCTGAGTAACATTCATTTTGTGTTGATTTTAGCGGCCCCTTCGGACAAAAACGGTAGTGTTTTAACATTCCCAAGCTTCATAATAATAATCCAACAGCAAGATATATCTGTGTAGGAAGGCTAACATTATAATATTACATTATAATCCAGTTGTACTCATGTCCACCGTCCACTGCAGTCTTTCTGTTATGCTAACATACATGTAGTAGCATGTTAGCTAACGTTACCAGCCCAAGTATTCAGAGGACGTAACTTCAGAGAACGTAAATTAATATATTAATGTACATCTGGCAATGCATTTTATGAATAAAATAGACATAATACATACCTGTTTAGAAGGAAGCATCAGTTTTTAATCCTTTCAGATCCCATTAGCGACCAATGTTGACTCAATCACATTCGCTTTTAGTTTTTCTGTTTTTCATCAAATTCTTTCTTTTTCCTTTTTGCTAGTCTTGCCTCAGTATCAGCCATAACCACAAGATATAAGTTGAAGAATAAAATTCTGTGAGCCTGGATAACTGTGTCCATGATGTAAACACAAGTACCTGGGTCCTCTGCTCCCCACCCGGGAACATGTATATTGAATAACTACATAGAAATAGAGCAATGTAGAATCTTTGTGTTTGCTTATGTAGGTCATAGTAAATTGAGAATGTTTCATAACCAGTCAAAAAGACCTTGTAGGGCCTTTAAATAAATATGTGTGCAGACTTGTGCCAAATGTAATCAGTTTTTGCATTACATTAAATTCAGGTTTAGTCTTCTCATAAACTATGGTAGCCAAAGAAGGACACAGGGCATAAATAAATAGGCCTATATATAAAATTAGGCTAAATGTGCATATTAATTCAAAATAATTTTATTACCTTAAAAATTAATTAAATTCAAAACGCAAGAATAAACACACCATGGTACTGTATAAAATGTAAAAAAGTAAAATAAATAGATAACCATAATAATAATAATAATAATAATAATAATAATAATAATAATAATAATAATAACAATAACAAATTGTAAAAAGAATGAGAATATTAGTGCAAAAAATACTGTATACAATATGGATTATGGATGGAGGATTATGATAATGATGATCCTAGTGCAACATTAGTATACATATATGGGTAGCTCTATAATAACGGCTGTTTTATTCATTTACATATGATCTCCCCAGTCCCCATAAAATGTATATTTTAATTTTGTTATTTTGGTGGCAGGAGCTGTCTCGTGCCCACACCTAAAAACAAAAAAGAATCACCTGTCAATCCAGCTTTTATTTTGAAACCAAGTATGTGTGTTTTAATTCTTCCTCCATCAGCAGCAGCAGCAAGAGGAGGAGGAGGAGGCGTGGCTCCAGGCATGACAACCAAATGTTTTCTGTTACTGGGAAGAGGAGCTTATTACAACATACATGTAAATTTTTACAGAGGCTATATCCAAATTTAAATTTTGTTTTACTTTTGGTTAATAATCGATCATTCAATATTGATGTGTGATCTTCTGATGTAGCAACAAAAAGCACTCTCCAGGATAACAAGGGTTTAAAATAGTCATCATCTGCATTTAAAAAATATATATTGTATCAAATTAAAATGAATGTATGTTCAGTTTGCTTATCCGTATTTGTAAAGACCTTTCACACAAAATCTCAAGTGTTCTGAACTTTCAATATTAAAGGCAGTAGGACTGACAGACAAGTTGTGACATGCAGTTTCTCCAGTCACACACCCATTATTCTGCTAATTAAAATTGTGATTTTGGTAGAGGTTCGGCAGGAGGGAATTCCCATCAATACTGTGGCTAAATATAAATAAATGGTGCAATGCCGCACTGCTCACAAAACATGGATACGTTTGTGACAGGACTGCCAGGTAAATGTAAAGAAGACAATGGATCGACACCAAACATCGTAACTCAAAGACAAGAAACTGACAAGGCATAAAAATGTTGCCTTATAACAATACAGATGTTTTAAAATCTCTAAATCTCAAGTGAATGCAACCATGAAATGATCACCTGGATCGAATGATATCATGTCAGTCCCATATAGGTCAGCAGGGCTCTGCTATACTGTACCAACTAAGATTGTTATCACTTGATTCATCATCGACTGACATGTTTGTAATTATTACTGCGGCAACGGTGGGAGCCAGATGATGACGTATATAGAGCGTCCAATGGTAGGATAGGGTGGTGGCTGGATCCTAAAAAACAGGACTATGCCGGAGACTCAAGTTTGGATCCCGGTTGAAACAACATTTTAACATCCAAACCATGAAGTTTTTTTTTTAACCTTAACGACTCTTTTCAGTGCCTAAACCTAAAGGAAGTCACTGAAATGCAGGTGTTTTTTTTCTCAACGTACCAGCGACTTATCAGCCTGCATTGAATGGGGCTGGTATCATCCCCATTCAATACGCTGATACGAGCCTTCTGGATCTTCTAGCTTGGAAAGATGGCCTCTACTGTCCCAGATATATGAAACTGATATAGAACGATAAGGGCCATTCAATCGAGTGATATCATTCAAAGCAGGTGTTGAGATAATATTAGTCTCGCTAGTGCATTTTCACTCTTGGATAGGAAAAAAAACTCTGGCTTGTTTGCATTTCTTTAAACCAATCACAATCGCCTCGGATACAGCGACGGTGCTTCTATAAAATAGTGTCGGGAGGGAACTTGTTTTGGAGGAACATTTATACAAAAATGTTGTAAACATATTCTTTGTAGATATTTATAATCATTCACCGAAAGCACAGAGCAGGCCTGCCTTATTGCACGGTCCAAAACCTGCCATTTTCAGGTTGATAGCCATGAGGTTTTTGTTGTTGTTGTTTCCTGTAGTGAAGGGACTGAGAACGGGAACACGAAGGGGAGCGACTTCCTGTCTGCACAGGAAGTAAGGCTTTATCCAGGCACTGTTCACCTGGTAAGCCAGACTAAGATAATGTGGACTGACTGTGGGGAGTTTTCATCCACATTAAAGAGTGAAGAAGACGTGTCCAATAATTGATGTCTGATCACATGAATTATTACATATAATGTATTTATAAATGTTCTCTTTATGATTATCAGGGTTTTCTGTGTGCCTCACTCCTTAATTTGAATTGAGGTCACCAAACTAGTAATATCAATGAGAAAGGTACTGTAAGTTGCTGTAAGACAGAGGACTCCTGAAGACATGTCTAATCAGCCAAATGAGTGGAAACACCTGTGCATGTGTATCATAGTGTGTCACACTAGGGCTTAAAATTTCAAGCTGGCACAGTTATAGATTAGATTTTTTTTTTAAGAGGGGAAAACACATGTGTGCACATTATTTAAGGATATTAGCACAACTATTTGTACTCATGAAATCCTGTATCGACAGTTAAATATGGGTGAAACTTTGCCTGTACACATTGCAGGCATTTAATATTATGGGTTAGCATGTGGCATGTTGTTGTTTTGTTAGCAATATGGCAATATTTAGCTGCAGTGGTGGAAAGTCACAAAGTACATTCACGCAAGTAGCCTACTGTAGCCTACTTAAGTACAATTTTGAGGTACTTCTACTTTACTTTTTTTTTTTTCTTTTTTGGGTGATTCTGCATAATTAGCCTAACTAATAATGTTGGTTTTAGTAGCCTACACTTTGCTGACAATACTTATGTACTTGTACTTAAGTAAAGTTTTGAATGCATGACTTACTTGTAGTACTACTACATTTTTACATTGTATTACTACGTTTACTTAAGTAAAGACAAGCTATTTAACTAGATGGAAATATAAGCTATCGCCTCTTGAGCTAACATTAGCTAAACCTAGCTGACAACTAGCAACTAGCATAGCTAACATTAGTGTTACCATCCAGCAAATAATCAAAACATAATTTTTAACTGTTTTAGTGTCTCAGGTAGATATTATAATAATGTTATATTAGCTAAGTGAAAGTGGCAAACAAGACTGTATTTTTTTTCCCCTCTCATTTAGCAGCTCCTGAAAGAAATGACTGTTTGCAAACAGCTGCATGTTGTGCACCCATCAAAAAACACACAGGTGATGCAATTATTCACATACAGTACAATAACTGCTTATATTAAAACCAATTAAAACATGTTTTTATAATAACTGTTTTCATCATATAGGCTATTTATGTAAATGATGCATACTGGAAGTTTACAGAATATTTTTTATACAGTCATAATATTGAGACTGTGTTTACTTATGCAGCTGTTTTAACAGTCCATGTAACAAAATTACACTTTGACTGGAATATAAATCTTCAAATATACATTATTTAACTTCCCATGCGGGAAAATTAAGGAGCAAGCAGACAGCCTGCAGACACTATAGTGAAATACTGCAGTACAGCTTAGGTGTCAGTCCTGACGGTTTCAGTCTGATGGCTGAATCCATTTGTTTGTGACTCTGCTTGCTGTCTGTCTCTGTATGTATGCTGATTTAATTTGTAAATGCTAACAATGCACATTCCTGACTCACTGCTGCACAGGCCTATTTGTTACTTCCATCTGTGAATTGTACAAGGTGATGACTAACAATGCTCCTCTGATTCTGCACATATTTCTGTGCATATGTTACATGTTCACTATATAGATATGATTCTGTGAACAGCTTGCAATGCTTATTAACAAGTCTGGATGTATTTCGGTGCACGTTTTCCCATCATTACTCCAGGAAAATGGATCTATCTATCTATCTATCTATCTATCTATCTATCTATCTATCTATCTATCTATCTACTGTATCTGGAAAACATTTTCTTATGTGAATAAATTACTGAAAAACTGAGCAATATGAGTATATAATGAGCAATATAAATAGTGTTGTGCTTTGATATCCATATGCAAGGCAGATCGTGTGAATTTCACATATTATTACATATGAAACACACTGGTTCTTTAAAATATTTGACTTCAATGAAATATTAAGAAGTAGAGTATATGCTCCCAGCAGGGGAACTTTTGTATACACTCCTGTACAGTCTCTTACATCAAAAAGTTTTAGCCAATTTGAATCTTTTAAAATGCGGTGGGATAGGGTGCTAGGTTCTCAGTGGGTCTGTGGCACCAGCCAAGATGAAAATAATACATCAAAGTCATATTAAATTCTGATTCATTCTCTTTTTTTCCAGCTGGCACGGGGAGTATCAATCTTCTCAGTGCTCTGTTGATAATACAGACTGGAGCCATGAGGGGGGGAGATCAAAACCCCACCTGTTCATGGACGGTGCTCAAGGTTAGTGAGAAGGAGAAGACACTTTGAAATCACTCGTGTCTATATTTTAAAACACACAGCCTTTGCTGGTGTTACATTCAGTAGACATTTTCTTTGTGTATAAGACATGAAATGTTTTAGTGATTATGCTAAAGACTCTTTGTAAATTTGGCTTACGTAGTATTGTAATATGTCAGCAAAAGATCCTGCTTTGATGATATTGTACAATCAAATTGAGGAGAAGTAAATGAAGACAAAGACTGTTGTGCAAGAATAATTTGCACAAATTAAAAAAAAAACCCAACATTTTCTTCATTAAAATGTGACAGACACAACTGGCACACATCAAAGTTTTCTGCAAATACAATTTGGGTACTTAGTTAATTGATACTTTGAACGTTACAGCGCCACAATAGCAAACGGCTGGAGAGAAGTAGATCAAAGAAGTGTGTGGTTGCTTGGAAAGCCTCTATTCTGTGCAAGCATCGGAGAAATTGGATTAGGATTTATGTCATGGCTGTTTTGATATTCGTCTATTCCACATATGAAAAGTACGTGAGAGCAACTCAATTTAGACTGGCTGAGTGATAGCGAGATTGATTTAATTAAAAAATAGAAATGGACTCTGGTGGAAGGGTGCATATCACTGCGCTACTCGTTTTCCTAATTGACTAAGCTCAGGAGCCAGGCCACAAATGGTCCGGTGACGCAGGTACATCACCTCCTCAGACCTCACAAAGAGCGCCATGTCATGCCCCAACAAACGGCCTCGGGGCCCAACCACTTACTACATTGCCCGAGAGGAAATCAGTAATTGGCATAATTTTTCATGAGCTCAACCGTAAAGGTGAAATAAATGACACTGTTCAATAATGCATTATATGCATCTATAATTGACTATGATTTTTTTCCCTATGGGATGTCTTCAGCGAGAAGGGAAGAAGGGGAAAAAAAGCTGTTTCATTTCAATCTTTCTGTTTCGGGGCCAGAAGAAGAGCTAAAATGCAAAAATACCAACCATATAAAGATTTGTTGCTAACTGTGTCTGTCTGCCATTTGGTGCTGGGCAGGTAGTGTACTGTGTTCTGGGGTTAAACAGCTGCGTCAAACAGTAACGTTGTGGGCCTAAAAACCAACACAATCAGTCACAAGATGCAAAAATACACCTGCAAAGTTGGTGATTATTTCCTGTGGGTTCATCATAGCGACTCCCTTCACATTACACACAGTCATTGATCCATCGTTCAGGTAGAAATATTGATTAGAGCAGCGTTCTTCAAGCATTTTGCTAGAAAAGTGATGTATAATTCTGGTCTATCCACATAAAATAAGTCAGTGTGGTACTACTTCTGAGTTTTGATGAGCGTGTTTGCTACATACAGTATTTGCTCACATCCACGGTTCAGCATTGCCCAGTTTAAGAAGATATTGTAAACCAGTGCCTTGCTTAATAGCACTTTTGCCACCTCAACAGACATGAAATGTGTAGGATGTTTTTATGTCTCTGGCTTCATTTAAAGAACAATGACATGGCTTGAAGCTGCAAGGCCTTAGATTAAACTTTACATTACAATAATCCAACATCCATTCATATATTTCTCTTTTTGCAGATGCTAGCACTCTTTTCTTGGACAACAATCGTGTCGATCTGCATTAGAATCTTTTAGGCTAATTTGAACTGAATGCTGCATTATAGTGCATTACATAACAGTACAGTACTGTAAATACAAACTGACTGGCATTTATTAATTTTGTTAATTTTCTAAACCTGTGCAGACCTATTCATGTCATTTGTCTGTTGTCTGTTTTTCAATATTAAGAGACCAACTACTATTTTTGCAAGATTTATCACAAAATATAAACTCTATTGAGCTGTTTTTCACAGTATTTACACTCTGATGATTTATTATTTAAAACTGTGATTTGGGATAGCAGCTGCAGTAAGGTTCCCACAGAGTTTCTGTACAATATGACAAACAACACCTATGGTTCAACATCATCACAGACTGTGATCCTTCACACAATAGAGCTGATCAGTTGACAGGGTGTAACCAACCATGACAGTGTGCTTTCAGAGCCACTCGGGCGCTTCATTTAAGTAAACGTGCAATCAATGCCGATGGGAGCAAACAGCAGGTAAAGATGAATTCACTAACTGGCTGTTTGCAGAATCACAAGAGGGAAGAAGTTGCCACAAAAATCTAATTTTCAATCTTGCATTCACAGCTTAACTTGGGGAAACTGCTACTCGGACACCTGATCAAAGCATGTAAAAGTCACGTAGCGTTTTGTGCAATTTTCACCATCTCATGTACCTGCAGCGTTAAGTGAATGGTCCCGGTGCCACGTGGGAAACTTGTGACAACCTATTAACTCTCACGCCATAGTTACATATTCTGTCTTTCATGCAGCCGCTGGCTTTTTTTTCATGAACACTCTCTGACATGGGAAGAAGAGAGAACAGCGGAGAGCAAACAAGAAGAGGCAAAGAGACAATCAGAGAGACAGTGGGATTGATTCAGCTTCCCATATTTCAGAGGGCACTCGCGTTGCATCTGTTGAGCGAGCAGAGCCATTGTCTGAGTTGTCATCGCCACCGCGGTAGGGGGACTCGGCACCGCATGGCAGCGAGGCACGGGGTGCTTCACAGTGACAATGTGACAGCGGGAACCCTGGGTAATTAAAGCAACTCTCTGCTCTGTGCCCTCAGGGCAAGTCTGCCTGGGATGTGGAGATCATACCTGGCACGCTCACATTCAAGCCTCACTGTAGCCACAGCAATTTTCCACCTTAACAAATTCATATTCCTACAATGGATTTATGGATAACAGTATTCATATGTAACGCATGTGATCAGACTCACAGCAGCTAAAAATAGGACTTTGACCTGTGCATGACCCAAATTTGAAATATAGTGTACACATGCAGGGCCCCAGAAATTTAAACCGACAAAATTATAATAAATGGGAAACACTGGAGCTCCCCTACATCAAGAAACGTTTTTGATTTACCACATATGCATTATAATATCCCCCAAATGCACATAACTGAGACAGACGCTGCATTTTCCTTAAATTTTTATTTTGAATGTTATGAAGAAATTTGTGTTGTCAAGGAATAAAGTGAGCTTGGAGGCCCCCTGGTGGTTTCGGGGGCCCTATGCAACCGCGTAGTCCACATGTAGCAAGAAACGGCCCTGTGTACATGTATTTTCTTTTTCATTTAAACAAATTAAATTAGTTAAAAAATCATATTTTACCAAAGTTAATTTAGCCATCCACTAACGGCCAAAATAACATACAGCAGCTAGAAGATCAGAGACGTGCAGACAACGACCCTTCAGGGCCAGGCAGTCCAGTATGAGTAAGCATTCCCACTGATCTGATCTGCCCAGAGGCAATACACCATGCACGGAAGTTAAATGACTGTCTTCCAATTTGCTCTCATGAATATTAAGCAGTGCTGTGACAGTAGAAAGGGCTGGCTGTATGCAAGCTGCTGATCCACACCGACAGATCTGTCCTCTGATGTCTAGGAGGGGCGGGCAACGCTAAAACGAGGCCCCCACAGCAGATGAGCCTCCTCCTCCCCGGTCTATTTTCACGTCTTAAATGGGCCAGAGTGGCTGCCTGTCTCATCAAGGGGAAGCCAGAGACCCTGGACTGTTTCTCACTTTAGTAAAACTGAGTGATAACGACAGTGATGTCTAAATTATGCTGCTGCCGCTGCTGATGATGAGTGCATGAGAGAGGATCTGATGAGGGATTATACTGTAGCAAACTATAGCAGCTCCCTCTGCTGCTGCTGATGATGAATAAAAACTTCCACTAGTACCAATTTAATATTGCTATGTGATGTAACCAGCGCACTAGAAAATGTAGGGAAACCCATGTCTGCAATAAAGTAAATAAAACAAAGATTACATTCAAAGTGTCGCATTGATTCACTGTTTACTACGAGGGTGAACCTCGAAACTCCTACAGCAGCCTTTGCAATTAGAAGGAACTTATTACACATTATTTAAGATTTCAACACCTGCAATCATACCTATTAATTAAAATAATTTTCTAATTTTACCCAAGAACTGAGGAGAGCAGCGCTGTGGTGTTGCCGCTCCTCAACTCAATTAACAAGAATGAAAAACTGTATTTATAGAAAGCTAATGGTAATCCTTCCGACAAACATATGAATATATTTATAGTTATTTTTTCATGGTGGATTTATTCTTGTGGTGCATCACTGGTGCATCATCGGTGGTAACACAGAGACTACCAAAAAGACAAAAAATACTACAAAAATACTATATAATATTTTATCGTAGTCACATTAAATGATCAAACTGATTGTGGTATTAGGTTTGTTGTCAGACCAAGGTCTGAGAGCCCTTGAACTCTGAATGCCCCTACTCAGTTTCCCCCAAGGAGCTTCAGAGTTAGAAAAAAAAAAGTCACCCCCCCCCTACAAAATATGACAGCGTCACATATATACCGTGTATCCTGCATCTGCTTGTTTCAGAGCTAGTATACCATGCTTACATCCAGACAAATCAAATGGAGGTGTCTTTTTTGTGACCTTTGATATAGTCTATGATGAGCTGGTTTGAACGTTGCTTTGCAGCACAATATGTTGACACAATAGACCCATGGGTGAGTCTACAGGAGCTGAAAAGGTAAAGGAAAAATTTGATGGAATAATCGATAAAATTGAAGGTGAAACGCCGGTAAAGTAATCAATTAAGACAACATAAAATGTATTTCCACAAACTTGTCACACCGTCCAACAGAACGGAAAATCGCAATAACATAGAATCATCTGATACCACTGAACACATGATAAACAGAGTTCTCTATCACCCCATTTACACCTGGTATTAAAATGTGATCTGTATCCAGATAAGTTATCTGGATAATAAACTATCTTTGCGTTTCCACCTGGTATTTTTAATGCATTCTCGTTATCCGCATTGAGATCGGATCTCTGTCCTCAGTGGTATTCGCTGTATTTGCAGGTCAGAAGTCAGAGTGGAATGATGATGTGGCATAGGTACGGATGCCCACACGTTGTACAGGTTGCGTTTGCACCTACTGAAGATCCGAACACACATCTGGACTACCAACATGTGTTTTTCCTTATCCAGATAACATATCCGGATACAGATCACATTTTAATACCAGGTGTAAATGGGGTCTATCTGATTTAATAACGATATCCAGTGCTCATGTATGCACATTTCTATAGTGTGTCCACTACCTGTTAATGAGTTATCCGGTTCTCAAACTATTGTTATGGCTATGATTTAAGTTCAGTTTTGCTGTGGCCAGCCTGTCCTAATGCAATAGTCCGTGACATTATGACATTTGCTACTGTATATTTTGGATGACGAGTATAGTTCGGCCGGTGCATCAGAAACTTTTATGCTTTAAGATTCTCTTTGTAATTGACTATTATACTTAAACATGTCTGATTGAGACTTGAGTGGATGTAATCGAATCGCCTTCGAACTAATCTAATGGTCAGCATACACGGCCTCTCTTGATAACACGATTAAGCAGCAGCGTTCTCGTTGCACAGATGCCTGTTGGCAGAGGCCTTACCTCAGTTAAACAAGTAGACGTGGCACATAGTGGACAACCAACCTCTTTATGTCACCAAACATTAAGGTTAAGGGCCTTCAAAAGAGTTGCTGTTGATGGTGTATCAACATGACCGCTGTCCACCTGCATGCCAGATAAGATGACGCGATGTCCGTGGAGGTTTCAGTGTACACAAGCTGCGACATGAGAGGCCGCTGAAGAGAATGACCTGACACTGACGCCCTTTGGCCCTAAAGGATCTTATTTCACTTGTGTCTCCTTTGTAAAATTGTGGTAATAATGACTTTTTTTCATTATAAGTCCTGCCTTTATATTCTGAATTATTAGGTTGTGACTCATCAAGTGAGTGCTGAATTTTATCCTTCTGCTTGCTTATAGGCCAAAGTCAACGCCTCATTCCACCAAAGGAAGATTCACCTCAATCTACATATTTTTTCAAGGAAATCATTGCAAACTACAGCAAAGATAATAGTGGAGGACAGACCACAGAATGACTTTATACATAGCTATTAGCTTTGAGGGAAACGTAATTGCGGCCAGGATTATGTCCTGTGGCAACGTTTATTCCAGTAAAGGAAGTGCTACTTTTGAATATTGCACGCAAAGTCGTCGGGGTGAATGATGGGCGACGTACAAAATGCAGGATTTTATTATAAAATATCTTCATATAAATTCAAACATTGCATTCAATGCAAAAATAAAATCTCTCATCAAACCATTAGGTGACACAAACAAAAACAGGCAAGATTAATTGTTTACTGTTTGCACATAATTGTATTACATACTTTTTAAAATGTTTTCTTGAAAGTGGCTCTTGTATTAATAACGTAATGTGGTCAAGAGTTCCATGCTGTAATGGCTCTGTAAATTACATGTCGATTTGAGGAGATTTGTTTTTAAAAGACACGATCAACATTTCAAGACTTGTCATACTTTAATTGAAAACGTTGGATTGAAATAATCATTCAGGTGGCATTTTGTTTCTTACAAAACTGATTTGCTGCTGCAAATTAGTGTATATAAATGTACTTTGTAGAGGCAGGGTTGTCTAACTGTTCTATGTATCTATAACTCTAACAGTTTGGTTTGTTGTATATATTGTATATTCAAAATCAAATTTTCTTCTACCCTGTTTTTCTTTTTGTATTTCCTCTTTAACGAGCCATTGGTTCAAATTGTGCCACCAGTGCAAGTCCTCCTTTTATTCTATCTTACAGCACTTTTGAACTTTATTTTGAAATATGCTGTACATACTATTAATGTCGTACAGGTAATAATGTCATTATAAGGCCATGGCGGCCCTTTGAAGATATACCGCCATCCCTGTTTTGTCCAGGAGACGTCTGTGACCAGCAGCTGGTGGAGTGTGTTAATGTTGATGTCACAGCAGCTGGCTGCTCTCATCCTGTTAGCTCTGCCTGCCATTATCAGCCCCCCCCCCCCCCTCCTTTAAAGCTGCTGCTACTGCTGCTGCTGCTGCTGCTGCTGCGTGCCATGCTCATTTTAATACTCCAGACTCATTTGACCGTCTTTATGGACTTATCATATTAAACATTTATCGCAGCCATTTCCCTAAACCAAGCATGTTTATTCAACAC
>JAOVVB010252149.1:0-35474 GCA_028570985.1 Heterobranchus longifilis | reverse complement strand
ATTTAGCCACTTGTTAGCAACCGCCTTTTTAAAGACACGTAAAAGCTTCGAAATTCACCAGCGGGGTATTTACCGACATATTCTTATGTTGTAGAACAAAACGTTAATGTCTCTGAAGCTTGTGTTAACCGCAGACCTTATTTCAGATGTCTAAACAAAAATACGCACATAAAAAAACCCCCATTGACTTCAAGATGAGGGAACCGGAAGTCTTACAGCCACAGTGGCAGGTGAACAAAAAAGTTATTTTCCAACCCTGCATTCAGCTCCAAACAGAATAATTTGTTCAATAGTTTCTTATCCATTAGACAATGAAATTCCTCCACAGTAATTGGATTATTGGATTACACATTACCATCTGTTTTGTTCAAAGACTTGAACATCTCTGTGGGTTAATCTCTGGCTCGTGATGCCGTTATCCATAAACAGGAAATGATTTTCATCTCTTTCTCTACAGGTAGCATTCTTAACACGATTATATCTTGTGTGTTAGGATGATTTTTCTCCTTCTATTTTGGCTAACTAACCCCATATTATGATGTTCCCCCTCAATCCTTAAGCAGAGGTCAAAGAGAGGCCTGCTAAACACATGGCAGAGAATAAAGGCCGTTGTTATGGCTTCCAGCTATTGTGTCCACTGTTCAGCTTTGCAACTGCAGTATTACGATCTGCTAATTACATGCAGAGCAGCTAGCGTCTTTTATAAATGGGCCAGAGGCAGAGTCTGGTGCTCGTTCAGGTTTTAGGGATATATGAGACCGTAAACCCGCCTCATGCTATCGTATTCCTTATGCTTATCAGACCCAGAACGGCAGGAATCATCTGCACTTACTCCATGGTCATCTGAGACACCACATCAAATGTAGAAAAGTCAGCGCTGGCAAAATTGTCTTTGTACTGGCCCATCTTGATGGCATCCAGCCACTCATCCACAGTGCTGAAGCTGGAGAAGTCTGGGATGCTGCGGTCCAGGAGAGGGAGATGAACACTGAGGGGGACACAAGCAGTATAATGATAATACGAAATGGCAGCTTAAAGTCATAGACAGCCCAGACCACCTGCATATGATCCAAACACAAATTATTACATTACATTTTCAAAAGAACTTAAGAGGATCCCACTGGCCTTATCCATGAACCAATATTTTCCAAACTGATTCCTCATAAAATGTATTTTCCAAATGAAGTGATAGGCTTCAAGGAGCCAATATATCCCCTCGGTGTCTGCGGAAAATCTGGCCCTCGGTCCTGCACGCCACCACAAATGAAAGTACAGACAGGGATAATGGAAATCAGTAAACCCTCACTCTCAAAGGAAACTAACACCCAGAGCAAAAATGCTTCAAAATGTTTTGTTTTGAAAATTGCACAAGTGCTTCAATTCAGGTTTTTGCCTGGGGCATTCGTGGGGAGGATTTGATCTATCAAACCGAAAGGCTTTAATTTGCATAACCACTCGGCGCCAGGAGAAACAAGAGACACTGTGCTCAGAAAAAAAAAAAAGAAGTCAACTGTGCCACGGATGGCACTTTGGCAGGAGCATGAATTTCCTGTTAGGAAGAGGGAAGCCTTTACATTTAGAGAGGATCAGATGCATTATATTGTTCAAGATGTTATCCACATCAATGTGAAATGATGCTAAAACCAGAGGCCTGTCTTGTGGGATGCCTACAGGGATGAGATAAAACACACATGCAGATCCCGCACAGAGAGACTGCAGGGCAGGCAGGGGGAAACAGAAGAACATACGTTTAACACTGGTCTGCACCATATGTTACGACTATGAGTATTACTGACAGACAATGCAAACACAAGTAAATCACTGCAAACTAATTTGATCAACAGCCTTGCCGCCTCTCACCCTGAAGATAACGGGGTCATGGCCTTTAGCGTGTTGGGATTGCGGATCATCTTGTCGAGATTGTTGACAATCTGACTGAACTTGGGCCGGTTGTTACGGTCCTTTTGCCAGCAGTCCAACATGAGCTGGTGCAGCGCGCTGGGACAGTCCATGGGTGGGGGCAGCCGGTAGTCCTGCTCTATGGCATTGATGACCTGCAGGGGGAGACAGAGATCTCTAAGGGTTGCTACGAGGCTCTACAAAGAGGACATCGATTGATGGAGAGGAGAGAGTGCACGATCCAGGGGTGGAACAGCTACTCATATGCGAAGTAAAAGTATCAATACAACAGTACTGCATTACAAGTAAAAGTCCTGCACTCAAAATCACACTTAATTTTATTTAGGGTTTCTACTGGAACATGTTTACATGTTTTAATGATCAAAAAACACATTATTTTTCTCACACGGTCTGTCTGAACCTACCTGTATTCACCCTCTGTCTAAAACGCTCTGTTTTAGCGCCTCTCTCTTTATACCCCCGTCCCAAATAAAGCCCAGTCTGCTCTGACTGGCTTGCAAGAAAAATATTGCGCACCTTTGCAAAGGTAATTCTCAAGCCTTGCATGCAGATACTCAGATGGGGGGCTGCGTGTGAGACAGGAAGGGGAGCCAAATCTGAATGGCTTGTTGAATCCCATGTTTTCTGATCTACCGTATGCAGCCCACAAAAAAACTGCTCTTATTGTATCTAGGTCTTATTTCACAGTTTGTGGGTTGTACGCACTCCAGATACCCAAATGTATGTGCACAAGCACAGAAAAAGTGAGTTTTTCATGATATGTCTCCTGAGTGCAAAAGCATTTGCAACAAAATGTACTTAAACTATCAAAAGTAAGTACTTCTTATGTTTAAAATGGCCCTTCTGCCTGATAGATTATTAACATTACATTATTAGATTGTTAATAGTGAAGCATCAATGCGTAAGTAACATTTTACTGTTGTAGCTGGCTGAGGTGGAGGTAGTTTTAACTACTTTATATTCAGTTAGCTTTCTGCAAAGGATCACAAGATAAATCGAAGGGGTCGTAAGATGATAAATGTGTTAGGAAAGAAGAAAAGAAACAAAGTTCTGTATTGATTTATTCAGACTTTTCTCTAAGCTTTGCTTTTTTGTGAAATATTTTTTTTATTCAAGCAGAACCAGAAGTTTAGAGGGTGAGGTGAAACGTGACAAGGGGCCCCAAGTACATACTACTATTTTATAACAACAGATCACAAACCAGAAAAAATGGGAACCTCTAGTTTAATCTTTAACAATATAGTGTTTTTATAAGCTTGTAATCTTAACCTGAAAAACAACTAGTAATTGTAGCTGTCAGATAAATGTAGTGGAGAAAAAAATGTGTCACATTATCCACTGAAATATAGTGGATAGAAGTACAAAGTAGCATAAAATGGAAATACTAAAGTAAAGTAGCTTAAATGTGTATGTGTATGTGTAAATACATGTACTGAGTTTCTTTCCACCACTGATACAGTCCAATTGTTTCCAAAAGTGTCTTTCTTTAATTGATAAACATCCTCTCTCGTTGTATAGAAGTCACGAGTATATAATAAATATGCTATGTTAAGAGTTTTTTGGAAGAAAAAAAATCAAATTTAAGTGACGTTCACAACAGCTGCGTCTAATATGAAGTAAATTTTGGCACGGAAGCTCTCTTCTGATGAACATATAACAAGAGGATCTGTGCCTCTCACCATGTGGTGAAAACAACTGCTGTAGTCATTACTGTGTGTTACTGCCTCAGAGTCAAAACTGTTAAATTATAGTTATTACTTAAACACATATAAATGTATAAATACATATATTTGTGCACAAATCACCACGTTAGTTGTGAAGAGTTGTTAAACACCAGTTAGGTCATTATAGAACATAAACCTTATTCCACCAGCTTCACGTTCCTGCCAGCAGTGACCTCATGTCTGGCCTTTACAAAGTATTTAATGCTCTCTCTCTCTGCAAAGCCGCATTAAAGATACATCTGGCTTGGGCCGGTGATGTTGTTGGTCGGGGGGGCACACAGAGGTGGTGCACGGTTAACAGAGTGAAACAACCCGGAGGACACTTGTGACGAGGACGCACAATCCCCTGCTCATTACCGGGGCCATTAAAGGAGCTCCATTCAGACTCAGATTAATCTCATTCATGAGACCTCCAAACGAGGACCCCGATGGAGCAGAAACACTATCTGGAGCTGCTAATAAGATAACCGTTGAGGTCCTCAGTCCCTCTTAGCACATTAGTGTTCTCACTTTCAATTTGAAACTATTTTCATTATCTCTCTCCCCATAATTTGCTCTCTCCTCCGCTACCCAGAGGGAGATAGGAAATGGAGGCTCCAGTCAAGAGCAGAAATTGTCCACTGAGCACTGCCGTGCATTTCAAATGATCTGATTATGTCTCTGTGGTGAGTGTGGGGGAATTTTCATATAAAACCCATGAGTGAAAGCTGCTGTTTAGCTGTGGGAAAGTAGATACGATGACAAAATGTATCTCTGAGGAGTCTGAGGTTGTAATGAAACTCAGGCAGCAGATAATGTACGGGTGTAGTGAGGCCTTTTCAAAGAAAAATCTTTAAAGGTCCCATATTGTAAAAAGTGAGATTTCCATGTCATGTTTTATTATAAAGCAGGCAGAGGTGCTACATAAATACTGTGAAAGTATCAAAATGCTCAATCAAAATTGAAATGCACACAGCCTGTATTCAGAAACTGACGTGACTTTAAACTAGCCGTCAGGACTTCCATAAGGTTGTGATGTCATAACTATAGTATAAGAGTAAAGGGCAGCTACAGTGCCGCTACAGTCATTCCCCGGCTGCAATGACGGTGCAGAGATGCCGAGAATGCAGATGTGGAAGACCTGGAAACACTGACCTTGAAGAGCAGACTGGGCTTTTTCAGGAGGGGTCTTAAAGAGACAAGCACTAAAATGGAGCGTTTCAGACAGAGGCTGAATACAGGTATATATTCAGACAGACAGTATAAAAAAACAATGTGTTTTGTGAACACTAAAGCATGTACACATGTTCTAGTAGAAACCCAAAATATAGGTGTGGATCTAAAAATTAGGCGACGTTCACATTACAGGGCTTAATTCTCAGATCCGATCTGTGTTGTTTGGCCGCTCACATTATTTTTTAAATGTGGCCCATATCAGACTCCAGTGTGAACTGGCAACTGCATGCGCAAAAAAAACAATAACAAGACATCACACACAGCACGCTGTCGTACAGAAGTAAACATGCCGGTCAGGTAGGCGACTGAAGTCAGCAGTTACGGTTTAATTTATAAGTTTATATGCTGTGGAAACCAGTGGATTCGTGAGGAGATAATAACAAGGATGTGGACAAGGAGAAAGAGAGCCAAATTATGGCCATTATGGCTTTTTGTGGAGTAATGACCTACTACTTATCTGATTGAAAAAAATCTGATTTCTGTTTCCACATTACTCTGAATTGGATCTGTGTCACATGAAGGCAAAAAAATCAGATCTGGGCCACATGTGCTTGTAATGTAAACATAGCCTATAATATGTCCTCATTAGGGGGGGAATTTGACTGAAGAATCAACAATTTCAAAAAATGAGTATAGGCAAGTTAAATACATACATCTTGATTGGTCATGTCCCAGTAAGGCCTCTCTCCGTAGGACATGACTTCCCACATGACGATCCCGTAGCTCCACACATCACTAGCAGAGGTGAACTTCCTGTACTGGATAGCTTCGGGTGCAGTCCATCGGATAGGAATCTTCCCTCCCTGCAAACACAAAGAGCACAACCTTTAGCGAAGGGAAGCGAGACCGAAACCCGACCGTCACAGTGTCCTGGCTCCGGAGAGAGACATCGTTCACGGCAACAATGCTGACGGTAATCCAAACTGGGAGGTGGATATAACAAAACCCCTGGGAGTAAAATGTGGTACATGAAATACTGTTGGAGGAGGAAGGGAAGAACAAGTGAAGGGATGATGTTTGTATCGATACAGAGAGCAGTGTGGGGAGTGCACTGTAGTGTATGTCAGACCTGGCAGCGCCGGATGAATGGGATTCTCAATCAGGGCAGTTCATATAACTTCTCTTTCAAAACATAATTAAAAATATATTTGAGAAGGCTGTTTGACCCTGGTCATGAGGGGAAGGCAAGACTTGAATGTTTCTTACCAGAGCACTAGTGTAGGTGGGGTCTGATGTATCGTCCTCCAGGAAGCGCGAGAGACCGAAGTCCGACACCTTGCACACAAGGTTGCTGTTGACCAGGATGTTCCGGGCAGCGAGGTCACGGTGCACGTAGTTCATGTCGGCGAGGTATTTCATGCCTGAGGCGATGCCGCGTAGCATGCCAACGAGCTGGATCACAGTAAACTGCCCATCGTTTTGCTGCAAAACAGACATATTGTGTTACAATAAAGAGAATAAAGACGGGCGCTATTAGAAATTCTGGGTCGCCTGACAACATGCGCATACAATTCAATATTGTAATTACAGTCGCAAACACAAACACAAAAACATAGTGGACTTATTAGTGTGCTGCATTAGTGTTGGTGCTGAGGGGCTGAAACAACACAGGAATTGTCTAATTTATGTACAAACACACTATAATCACATTTAAATCTATTCACACAATGAATAAAATACAATTTGATGACTTTCTCTCTTTTAATTATACTTTTAGAACTCATCTATGCACCCCCGAGAACTATACACCCATTTTCAAAATGTATACATGTTATTCCTATGTTCTAGGACAGTCCAAAACTATTAGTAAACATGAACAACTCTCTCCCAAATCCAAAAACTAGAGTGCTAAAACTCAAATTTGTGATGTCATGAAGTCAAAAGTGTGGAACTGAGAGCACCCAGGGGAATATTCTGAGTATATGGGTACATTTTCTGTTTCACGACTGAGAACAATAGAATAAAGCTCATTTGGGTATAAAAAAAATAAAGAAAACAAACATTCTGTGGGTCTACAAAATCAGTCTCAGACTCATCATCTGTAGAGCAGCTTCACACTTTATATTTGATGACATCAAAAAAATTGAGACACTAGCTCATGTTCACAAATATTGATTGAACTTTCCTAGGCCATGGAAATAACATACTGGAATTCTTAATTTAGGTGGCGTTCCCCTTTAATAATACAAAATGATTCCCACTTCTCTCCTTTTAGTCCAATTATAATCATTTAATTTTGGCATGTCTACTTGTAACCCAACCCATATGTGGCTGATGTAGAAAGTGACTTTGTAGTATTAGTTTCTGTGAAGAGGCCCTGCAGGACACTAACAGCCAGGTTTGGGTTGTGGGCGGGGCTAGGCTGGGTCTGGCTGGCTGTCTACAGCTGTTCCCCTCCACAGTTTGGTGAGGGCTTTACCCCCATGCATGGGGAGCGTCTGGAGCGGTGGTGCAGCTGTGCCTCCAACTGTGCACACCTGCACTCTCCCCACCACCCACCACGACACCCGGAGAACAGAGGATTCCAGAGAATGGAGCATGGGAGCTCTGGGACGGGTGTGGACAGACGGAAAGGCCAAAAGAGGGAATTGGAAGGGCAGGCGAGCAGGGCTCCCGAGCACAGCTATATTAACAGTCTGCATGACCGCTCCACTAGCCTATTTCTCTTTCAAACACTCTGCTGCTCATTAGCCGAGTGGATGCTTCTCCTCACGTCAGGCTGCTCTTCCTCGTGTACCACAGCAATTAAGCAGAATGCATTATTCATGAACCTTTTTCACAAATACACATAGCCACCTAGAGTAATCTGTGTGCTGTGTTTGCATATACTTTAATTGGAAAGATTCCTCCAAAGTCTTTAGGGTCAAGTGAGGTGGAAGTAACAACCAGGAATTTGTAGAATTGTGTGAATCAAGGTCTAGCGTGATTTATTTGTATACAAATAATGTTTTACAGTGGAAACCTCTTATAGTGATCACGTCTGGCTGGGTCAAATTGATTAATATTATAACCGGATTTTCATTATTTTTCTTTACTTCTCATGCAGATTACCATCTATTTGACCATTATATATTTATTACATGAATATTAGTCTTGCATAGCCAGACCTATATCCACAGCTCTGTGTCAGCGCTGGAATAAGGTCTGGATCCAGTGTGCTTTCACTCCTGGATAGGGAAAAAAACTCCCTGGCCTGGTTGCATTTCCTTAAACCAATCACAATCGTCCTGGGTGGTGCCACACCCTGGATACAGCGATGTTGCTTCTGCAAAACAGCGTTTTGGTTCCTACACGAAAATGTTGTAAACATTATTCTTTGTAGATCTTTATAATCATTCACCGAGAGAATGGAGCAGGACTGCCTTATTGCACAAATCTTCTTCAAAACTTGCCATTTTCAGCATGTAGGTTGACAGTTTGGAGGTTGTTGCCGTTGTTTCCTGTAGTGAAGGGACTTTGAGAACGGGACCACGGACGCAGAGACAGGAAGTAAGCCTTCATCCAGGCCCTGTTCACCCGGTGAGGAAGACTACATGAATATAAAGTAATGAAATGGACAGCTGCGCTATTTACTGAATTTTACTGATTGTTTCAAAATAAGGACGGCATTACGTGACCAGGCATTATCGATCGACTTGACTAGGACAGCATCAACCACAGGTGCTTTCCCCGTGCACATTTGCTTTTCTGTCTCCATCACGAGCAGCCATGACTGTTTGTCTTTGTTTTAGTAGACTACAAGGTAGCCTGAGGAACAACAACTTTCACTGCTGCATCACGTCAGCTCGTTTTTGATAGTTTGTTATAAGCTTCGAGCAGAATGAGTTTTTCATTGAGAGAAAATGACTTTATTTTTCCTGTCATGATTTCAATGTTGCTAGGGAGAGGGATGTCTGGAATTCTCTGCTTAGCCTGCTGCCCCCGCGACCCGGCCCCAGGTAAGTGGAAGAAAATGGATGGATGGATGGATTTCAATGTGCATGCAGCAGCAGCCTTAGGCAGCCAGCCGGAAGCAGATGGGTTACTGTGAGGCAAAGTATCATGGGAGGGAATAAAGTAAAAAAAAAAATTAAAATAAATAGAATTACTGTAGTTTTAAAGCATTTTTTCCATATGTTGTGTATGAAAAGACCCAAAATGATTTTCCACAGTTGTCTGCATTACCAAATTTAAACAAAGACCTCCTGGATCTTGTTCTTTTTTTTACCCAAAACGAATACTGTGAGCGGACTACTTGATTACTATAAGCAAATTATTTAAACAGCATTTGACTGATCCTGTCCTATAAGCTTTATGATCCATATAAGCTGCTGATCACTGTAACCGTGATCACTATGAGCAGTTTCCACTGTATGTCTCTTTACTTTCTCTGCTTATAGTTGGTTTCAGATACCAGTCCAGCTCTGATCGATCTATTTTCTTTTTTATCTTCTACCCTGCAGGTTTTTCTGCAGGAGGCAGCAGGGGAGACAATCCTCCAGCAGGCAGCTCAGTACAGACTCCACTGACCATTTTAAACAGCCGCCCACCGATCACCTCAAGGAAGACACCGTGTTCAGGGGCTTTGACACCGTCAGCAATTGTTGTCATAAACTGTCACCGCGAGGTTCCCCGTTGTTTTGAATACAATGTGCTGTCAAATATGTTTAGCAAACATCGACACATACACAAACACCCTTCACCGCGAGATCAAATTCCAAAAAGAGCTGATGCTTTGTGTCTCCGAGGTCGGAGGCAGAATGCAAATAAAGACTCAGTCTGAACAGTGTGCTGGCAGGAGCTTGCACGTTTTCTTTTTTGGGGATGGTTTTGATGTAGGCTTGCAGCAGAGGGCTTGAACTGACTATCAGGATGGATATTAAACTGGAGGAAATTGTTTATAGAGTAGCGACTGTTTCCAGGCAATATAATAATGCTGTTCAATTCCAGCAATTTACATGAAATTAAACAATTAAATGGTTCTTATTCATTGCATACATAATTTACTGTATATATTACACATCTGTATGCACAAAACAACAACTTCCTATGGTACAATGCTTTTGTACTGTGGTGCATAACACTGTGGAACATGCTTTTTTTTTTCTTCAGGAAAGGCAATGGCTGAAGTTAATTTATAATGTGGCATTCTCACTGCACTTGGCATACTCTCTGTGTCGCATTAAATAGAGAGTTCCCATTACATCATTTGAAGTTAAACTAAAAATAAACCTTTTTTTTTTTGGCAGAGATCATACACCCCCAATTTCCATAAATCAGAAGCCCTTTTCTGCTCGTTCCAAAAATGCAAAGAGAGCAATTAGCGAGCATGAAAGCATACAAAAAAAGTCATATTAGGAGAAAATTTGTTTTTATTTCACTAACATCCCAAGACAGATGGTGAAAGGCCGTGTGACATCTCATCTCATAGCACGCTTCATTTTTAAACATCTGACATCTCATTTTAAGTCTTGCAAAGTATTTGAATTATTTATGCGGGTCGTAAATGAGGGAGCATGGCCGGCTCTCTGTAGTATCCTTCTCTGGTTAGATTATGAAAATTAAAAATCCCATGAACATGTGAGCTCTGCATATTTCTTGTCAGGGAGTCTGGGGAAAAAAAGTGTGTGTGCATCCATATACAGTACAGTGCGACATAATCACCAGTGTGTGGTGGATGCAAAGCAAAGACAAAGGAAATAGTCCTGGATTCTAAATAGCAAGACCCTGTTATCCTGTGGTTCATGGTAAAACTGAGAGAGAATATAAAATATATAGAGAAAAACATGAAATAAATCAATACGAGGGACTCTGTGGGTGTTAATAGTGAAGCATGATTGCATAGCTGAGAATACTTCTAAGGAACTCATGACTGACAAGATTCTGTGAATAATAATGTTTACTTGAAGTCGGATTACTGTGCATGAGGGTATAAACCATGTCAAATTTCAAATTACTGGACAAATATGCGTGTACACGCAAGAGTGTGTGAGTGCGTGTGTGCGTGCGTGCGTGCTTGTGTGTGTGTGCGTAAAAAGGATATGAATCCTTGTTTTGTCAGCTATCTTAATAACTAAAGTTAAGTACTATTCAGGCTGAATGAATCACTGTGAATGAATCTCACTTCGAAAGTGCAATTTTCAAGTATAACTTCACATAATTAACAGTGCCTTCACAATCTGTAGCTTAAACTGCATTAATTTCACTGGCTATTATTGCAACTAACTGTCAGCAGTAAATTTACTCAGCTTTAGTTGATTAATGTTTAAAAAAAAAACAATTTAAAAAAAAAATCTTAGCTGTTGTCTGATGAATAATGTGCTTTTGTATGGCGGAGGTGATTGTCTCTCGTCACTTTCTGACAGGGAGCTTGACAGTTGTTGAGTGTAACAGACATTGATAGACGGAGTTGTCAGAAACTCCCATTGAACTTTTAAGATCATCATATTTTTTAAGCGTGTCAGAATAAAAGCTGAATTGAGACTTTTAGGATTCAAAGCAGTGAAGCAGTGTGTCCTGTCAGTCTGTGAAGTAACGTTAACGTTAGCTGGAGCAGCTACAGTGCAGAGCTGTCAACACTATAGTACATAGGTAAAGTCAGGCTGGTACAAAAACATTGTCTGAATTTGCAGCAGTTCGTCATTATTGCCATATGACCAACTATGCAACTTTTATCAGTAAATATAATGTCACTTTTTCAATATTACTGATGTCAAATATACCACTAATGTAATATCTGTAGTTTTCCTACAGACCACTGGGCATGTTTACTTAGAAGCTGACATTTCTGTCACTGTTAAAAATAAGAGCTCTGGGAGGAAAAGCGACTTTGTTAATTTACAGTATTAGATTCTACTGAAGAAACTAAATAATCTTTTTGAATACTATATAAACCACAAATATGGTCATTTAATTAAACACCACAAATAATCAAAAAAAGAATCTGGTTGCTTACTCTGAGGAAGGAGTCCAGAGATCCGTTCTCCATGAACTCAGTGATGATCATGACGGGACTGCTCTTGGTGACCACGCCCTCCAGGTGAATGACGTTAGGATGGTCGAACTGGCCCATGATGCTGGCCTCGCTGAGGAAGTCCCGCCTTTGCTTTTCTGTGTAGCCAGACTTCAGAGTTTTTATGGCCACAAACATCTCCCTTTTACCCGGGAGCTTCAGGTTACCGCTGCACACTTCTCCAAACTCTCCTGTGAAGAGGTAACATGGAGGAAAAAAGCAATAGTTCTATTAAAACACAGAGCGATATGAGCGAGTAAACAGCTTTTGTGCATCCATTTATATTTAGAAATCAGCTAAGACCCAAAAGCTTTTTTACAGTGTTATATTCCATTCACGTTTCAGTCAGATTTTTCCATTACCTGCACCAATGACCTGTTCAATCTTCACGCAGGATATATCAATCTCCTTGGCAAACTCCCTCACAGCCTCGTTGGGGTCCTCATATGTGAACGGATCAATATAAATCTTCATTCCTGGAGTCACTTGGAAAAAAGGAAAGAGCCTCTATAATATTTGATTGTTGTGGTCATGCTTGCACTCCTACGGGCTTGACAAGCAAACGTATTCAGGCATGTAAACAATCAATCCACCTTGCATTCACACATTACTGTACAATCATGTGATTTCATGTGGGACATTGAGGTGATGAAGGTTGAAAGATGGAGGATGTGGAGGTGTAGTTACAAATGATGGTTATAGCTAGTGCCCCGTGGCTACTGTGTGTAGCTATTCAGCCAGCAAGGACATGGTACCGCCAGCGTTCGTAGCTGTGATAAGGCAGGTTAATATATATATCATCTCCTGTGAGTCATCATGCCATTAACACTCGGGAGAGAAACCGGGGCCCTATATCAGCATCGCTCAGCTCCACTCCAAGAAATAAATTGGCTCTCCTAAGCCCCGATGCCAGGTAAATTGGCTTAAGGTGGCCTTTAAGTGTTCAGGGACTTAAGTGTCCTGAGTTTTAAATCCGATTACTCGGCTCTCACCTCCACATCAGGCCTGAGGCTATTTGAATGGATACTGAACTCATGCCTGGGCTGCTGCAGAGCAAGAAGAACATGCACACTGCCTCAAAACCTGGCACACCACGCTGAAGAAATGTGCTGCAGAGATGAACAGATGGAGAGGATCTGACCAGGCAAAACCCCCCATTACTAAAACCTGACAATCTCTTCCCAAACTGAAGCACTGTTCAACAGACCACCCTGCTAAGATGGCAAAGACCACCAAAAAGAGGGGCAGAAGCCTGAACTGTGACTGTGTGTGAGGACAGGATGCACACAGGACACATTGGCTTCTGCTAATAGCTGTGAAATACCAGAGTGTCTTACTGGCACACTTCACACTGAATCACAGATTGAACTTCTTTGCGCAGCGTGATCGGATTATATTGGGAAAGCTATTACCTTTAGAGGGGAATTAACATAAAACGGATGAAGCATGGTGGTAATTACACAATCAAATAAACAAATTAAGATGGGGGTCATAAACTTGAGGTGGGAAAAGATCTGCGTTTTTTCCAATCATGCAGGAGAAAGATGGATTAGCTTTAATATCTTAGGCGGAGCCATGGTGACATTACTTCTCAGCTTTTCCTCTCAGATTTATTTCTGTATTATTGTCATTTAAGCTCTCTGCTACCGTAATGTATGAAGACAGAAAATCATTGAGAAATTCCATTCATTCACCAAGTCTTTTGAATATTTTGAACAATGGCAAATGGCTCGATGTTGCATTAGCATGCTAATGGTGTTAACGTGAGTGAAGACTGACCCATTTCTAGCACAATGGATTTAGTTAACTATGAAATGTGATGATGCACAGAACACACACTTGAACATTGGTTTTTTGATGTGGTTAAATCCGGGCTCCGAGTGAGCAGAGTCAAACAACAGGCAGGATTACTCGCAAGTGGGGGGACGGGCAAATGAAGCGGTGCTGTGCTGGGCCGTAGCCAAGGACACCAGCATGCAAGGTGGTAGCCATGGAGACAGGTGTGTGAGGCTGCGGAGGGCTGAATGACAGCCACGGAGATGACTGTGTGAGATGGTAGTCATGGAGACAGGTGTGCGCGGTGCTGAAGGAGGTACCAGCAGTAAATGCAGGCAGAGAAAGGAGTGGTGGTTTACTCACTGTGGCCGCTGGTGTAGTGCTGCAGTTTGTCCGTGTATTCTGAATCAGCCCTGTCAAAGCCACGCCTCCTGGGGGAAAGACAAAGAACTCTAGCTCCAGTTCAAAAAGAGAGAGCAGGGAGGGGCAGAAAACACACATCAAACACCCCCAGGTGTACCTACACTAAATATACACCGGCTAAGATCACATGGAGAGCCTCAGAGAAAAGCATTCATTTTTTGTGCAACACTGGAAAAGGTAGCCAGTCATGCAGTCACACAACACAAACCTATCATTTTCTTTCCAGTTGGGCAGCTACATGAATTGTTTCAAAATGTGGGGACATTTCACAAATTCATACTACTGTAAGGGGGGGGAGTATGTGATTTGAAATCCCTGGTAGGTAATCATGGTGGTGAGCATGTAAATATCACTTATTTTCATTTAGACGGTCTAACGACGTGGGTTGTGTGGTGCGTTGTGGGATAGTTTGGTAACATTACTGTCAAAAAAAGACAATAAAACATAAGTGAGGGTAGGACTAAATGGGAATCCCCATTGCAAGCGAGACGTAATAGAGACGTGATCGTTCTGTCATCCAGTCCACATCAACTCCCTCTTCTGTAGCCATATTGGAGGAAAATTAACATTGTTTTTATGTATTGTTTCACTTATTTTACTTCCCGTTCATACCTGGAAATGAGCCAGAAAGTCTGTGATGAAACGGAGGGACTTCACAGATAGTTGTAGATAGGTTCACAAAATACTGAAAGTAGGAGGTTTGTGTGTGATTTAAACAGCTGTTTAGGCAGATTACGCTTCACTAAATGCGACAAAAATAGACTTGAAGCATGGTGGTCAGTGTGTATTGATGCATTCAATAAAATGGAAGTGCATCTCTCCTGTGAAACGTGCGAGTGACGGACATAAAAAATGCTTCTAAAAACGCTTTCTATATGGATTGGCTGTAAGAGTTCTGAACTGGACAGAAGAATAATTAAAACACTTATCTATTAGAAAGAAATGTCTTCATCATAGACTGGGAAAAAAATCATCAAGCATTAAGTATGTAGTAGGGCTGCACTCATCCGATCAGGTAATGTGTTACATTATTAAGCAGATCGGGTATCGATCAGGCGTGACCGATCCACATTAAATACAGCTTCTTTGTCAATGTCATTATAAATCTCAGTGTTTTTCCACCCACTCTTTACTTTTTAGTGCCACACAGTCCCTAGCCTTTTTCACTCCATCCTTTTTATGATGGGAACACATTTTATTCAACACTAGCTTCAGCACACTATGATCTTCGACTTCATTACAATCTGTCAGCTAAGTTTTAACTGGCGAGCAGCTTGACAAGGACATATTCAAATATCTTTTTAAGTTCTGTGATAGAGCCATCACAGTGCATTAGAACCTTTTTATTTCTTTGACTGTCCGACAGTTCTCAAAACTCTCACTCATTCATTTTGTCCTGGCGATGTTCCCAAACTATCCCACAATGCAGCGCACAACCTCTGTCATTAAGCCGTCATTATCCAAGAAACAAATATAGTGGGGGATATCTACTAGCAGAATACATACTCTGAAATTCATCTTGTACAATGTCTTCTGTGAATAATCAAAACACTGTACAGGAGCTACAGTTTTAATATGAGTGGCCCCGTCGGGAACTGAAATCCTAACCTTGGCAGGGTGACAAACATTTGATATCCATTGAGCAGGAGCACCTACAGAACTTTAATGTTAGCAGTGTTGACTTTAATATATTATTTCTGCGGCTGAAAGACTGGAATTGATTAAGAATTAATATATTTGAAACCAGATCTGGTTTTATCTCTACAACTCACATTTACAGTTTTAATCAGAATCAGCTTTATTGGCATTGGTATGCATACACATACGAGGAATTTGTTTTTTTCATTGCTCTCAATGTACGTACACACAGTTCTCAGAGCAAATTTTCAGAAGACATATAGAAATACACTTTCTTTCACTTACATTACAGCTACAAGACCAACAAAGCTGAATGAAGATAGGTACACATAATCATTTAACTCTTGTTGACTAGTCTGTCTGTAAATTGTAAACAAGAATACAATAGTGCAAGTTAACAGACCTCATGCGACCTTCCTGGAAAAAAAGCACAACGACTAAAAAAGAGAAGAGTCCACAGCTTGTGCAGCTGTTTTATCAGGCGTTCTAACTCCCAACTTGTCAAATACCGACGCTTCGTCAGTGGCCCTCGGCGTCTGATACCGACACACCCTATTAGCATCAGTCCAACAACCTGGCAAATGAGGATATATTCGCCCAGGTCCTGTCACGGACCTGCCAGGGGCCCAGCACTGAGGCGTGGGTAATTCTAGGTGGCTTCATCTGTAAACTCACTTTGTTAGTTTTTCCACTGTTCCAACAATTACCAAGTCTGGTTTGGCCGACTTAAATCCTTAATTCACCGAGCAAAATGTGAAAATATGCCAGCTCTAAACGATGTTTCTCCCTGTGGTCTCCACTCTGTCTCCTCATTGCTGCACAGTGCACCTGAAGACAGGTGTGGAAAAGTGCTCCGGGGAGCAGCAGCTTTCGAGGCAGATCATTTTTTAAAGTTATATTGGCTACGTAAGTTAAACATTTCTTACATAACGTTCTGAAGTAACGCCACAAGAAACACAACAGTAATGCAACAAAAATGTAGTTATTTTAACCCAAATCATGATATTTTTCTACGCCTAACCAAGTACTGTTGTAGCATGACGCTAACCAAGTAGTTAAACTGTACATTTCCTGTGAACACAGAAGTTTATTTTGAAAATACACTATGCATCTAAGGGGTGGAAACTGACACACCTTCCCTGACACGTCAAAAACTGATGCTGCAGGGGTACCTAGAGTGTCAGAGTTTGAAGCGTAGGGCCTCTGAGTAAGAGTCAGTATTTGACAAGTTGGGAGTGAAAATGTGTTGGTTTTATTGGCTCACAGGCTCGTTTAAAAAAAAACTGGGACAGGACTGACTCACCGGTTACAGACGATGATGATGACGACCACAGCGATGAGGAAGACCAGGCCAGCAGCTGCCGAGCCAATGATGAGAGGTAGCTTCTCCTGAATACTGGTGTTGTATTCCTCTATAAAAAGAAGAACATACATACATAAATATAGTGTCTGACAAGCACAAGCACAAGCACAAGCACACACACACACACACACACACACACACACACACGCAGAGTCACAAGCTGAAACATATGGGTAAGCATCTGAGCCACTACATATGGAGGGAGCAATGGGTGACAGACAGACATACGGCTCGGTGAACCAATGAGCATCTTGGCATATTGACTGGCCGCATGGACCATTTTCCAAAGCACGCTGAATGTTGCTCAGATGCCGTGGATACGGACAAATCATCTGGCAGAAAGCGTGTGAAGTGAGGAGAGAGAGCATGTTTGGGTGAGACCCAGACTGATCAGGCAGCCAAGAGCAGGAATCCAGCTACTGAATGGGCACACAGAGTCAGAGCCAGGCCCTGCTCTTCTGCACTGCAAATGACACACGACTTCAGCCAGATACACGTTAGTGAGATCCCCACGCTTTTATGGGCTTCTGGATAGTGTAATTATTGTCTTCTTTATGGTAGAAAACTTTACTTTCACCTTCCCTATACTGTAAGCACATATACTGTCCCTATACCCTATACTGTCTGGATATTTATTAAATGGTTAATAATAAACTATAATGTAGTTGTAAGCAGATATAAGTAGAGTGTTTATTAATGTACAGTATTTCTCAACAATTATAACTTTTTTCTATGAAGAAATATTTTATATAATTACAACTGTGTTTTACTATATTATCATTAATTCTCTGTTTATACACCAGCGTAGGTGCCCAGTGGCCACAGGAGGAATTGGTTGTTGACAAGTTGTTGACAAATAAATTAATAAACACTTACATCCTGTTATAACTACATTATAGAGTGTTACTAACCAGTTATGAAAATAAACAAATAAATAAAATACAATTATATATATATAATACTGTTTATGCATGCTGACAAAATTTTTAAAACTAGAGACCATCTTGAAGCACTGGTAAAGAAAATAAGGGAATCCTGTTAGTGTTTACTTTGCATATTGAATAAGGGTGAAAATTGGATACAAAAATATGCAACACAAAAATCCAGTTGATATAGTAAGCTGGTTTTAAAAATACAATTTATAACACTGTAGTTTAACCTTTGATTTCTTTTTTTTTACTTCCTGAAAGGGACTTATTTTCCCTCCCTGCTCATTTTTTTTCCTTCCTTCACTTCAGCATTTTCAGAGCTGCACATAAAATACATTGTTTACTTTAAACTATGGTAATCAGTGTCTTCTTGCAGCAGGAAACAACTTTCTGGCTGCATGGGAACATAAAGTCCAGGTGAAAATCACTTTCAACTGGTCTAGGCTACTTTTCTTAAAAAAAATAATAAAAAAAACAAAACATTTTTGAATAAAATGTGAAAATACTGAGCCTTATATATCCTCAGTTTACTCAATATATACAGTAATGAGTCAGTTTTGATATATGTTTAGTGCTGGGATCTGTGTGTGGCAGCATCAAGGATGTGCGTATGAAGGTTCAGGCTAATGATGGCCCTGGGCACTGCAGGCTGAAGGAAATGAGATGTTCAGAGGGGGAAAACCCAGGCCTTGGCTCGAACATTAACCTACATGACTGATGTTTACTGAATGTTCCATCTTCTCCCACTCGTGTCACTCTACAAAGATAAGACAACTTCGACCTCATCCTTGACTTATGGTGGCAAATGGCAGAAAGATATGACATTTGTGTACCACATAAAGGAAAGAAAGCATGACTGAAATATGAGTAATTGAATAATTATATTATAATGCGTGGGATGTTTCCTGATACTGAAAAACACATGATGAAAATATGAATATAATTTCATGAAAATATGAATATAATTTCATGCCACACTAATCTGGTTTTGGAGTACTTGAACTGTTTACTCCACAACATGATTCCCTTTCATTCCCGCAGCTGTCTGTAGCCATGCTGTACTGCATGGTGTGTCGATGGGCCACGCATGAGAGGCGATAACAGCTCTGCGTGCTTTGGGAAACATTAGCTGAATTCTCACCCTCAGTCATGGTCTGGAAGTACAGTTTGCCACTGTAGCGTCCAAAGCCGGCTACGGTGCGGGCCCGGACCTGGAACACATAGATGCTTCCTGGCTTGAGGCCACGGATGACCACGGTGTTGGTCTGGCTCCTGATGGCGGTAGCGTTATATTCTGATTGGTCCTAGGAGAAGAAAAAAACAACATGTTAAATTTGTGCACATCAGTAATTACAGTCCAATTGTGCAGGCTAACATTTATGAAATGCCACGCGAATAAATTACATACTCTGTCAACATCTAGGACTCAGGAGGAACAAATGATACAACAGATACAAGCAGTAGGGCTGGGTATTGCCTACAGCCTCACAATACAATACGTATCACAGAGGCCATGATACGATATGTATCATAATACACAGTGATTTTGAATAATAACAAAGTCCTACACAGAATTTACTACAACAGCTGTTCTTCATTATTCTGTATAACAGCGGCCCCACAACTTAAACACTTAAAATCCAGACCCACAGAAATCTTAAAAGTAAAATTGCATATTCTGTTTCTAATCTCAGAGATATTAATAAATGCAAATATTTACAGCATTTGCTGCTGTATCGATACGTGCATCAGCAAGAAGTACATTGTGATATATTGCCATATATCGATATTTTGAGCACAGCCCCAATAAGCACAGCACTGAATTTTAGTATACTCATTTTATATATTAGTGTATGATATTATAGCTATTTATAGGCAGATTTACAGATTAAGTCTTCTGCTGAAATCCTGATTGGCACTGTAACCAAAATATTGGGAGCGGAAATGGTACCGAAAAAAAGCAGTGATACTCATCTCGGCATTTATTTTACAAACAGTAGCCATAATAGAATTAATCTGAATAATTTTCCACCACAACAAGCATCATGTTTGATAAAGCAGCAGGACTGAAAGAGGCACACATCCAGCAGATGCGTTTAAGAAGGTAGATGTGGTGGCAGTTTCAGGTCAGGCCAGGCGGAATTTCTGAGCCGTGCCTTCTGATGATCAGAGCTGTATCTCACCGGCGTACTCCTCCTCTCCACAATGCTGACAGGTCTGAGAGCGGAGACTGAGACTCTTTTAGCTGCTCCCTTCAACCCGCTGCTCTGTGCACACTTCTGAGCCACAGCAGGGGCCGGGACAATTGTTTTGACAGCTCTCTCCAGCAGTGTCAGAAAAGGGAATTATACTCAAAAGTGGAACGGCTCAGCATGTAGACGAAGGCTCGGCAAACCCTGTGTATGTGTGCGTGTGTACATGTGTGTGATTGTGTTTGTTTGGCTGTGAATGGCTGTATGCGTTTTAGTGATCATTGTGCATTGAATCAGCGCACATTTGTGACTGCGAGTGTTCTTGTGAGAAAGTATGCTGATTCGGTGGAGCTTGCCCCTTGAATACTATTTTTACAGCAGTCAGCGCACCATTGTTTCAACCACAAGTCTCTGCGCATCAATCCCCAGTGGCCCTACTGCAGGGCTGAGAGCGGTTTCTTTTTCCACTGACTGACCGTGATTATAATTGAAAGAGAATGAGCAGAAGTTCTAAGCAATGTTCAGAAGCTCTGGCTATGCCTCCTCGGATGTGCTGTTATGCAAACGAGCGTGAGGGGATATTCTGAATTTAAATGTACAACTAAACAAAAGAGTCAGTTTTTACCATTAACGCATAATTTATTTAGTTGGATAGGGAGAAAAAAACAAAGAAGGAAGAGAGAAAATGGAACTTATGGATCTGTGAGGAGGAAGAATGTGTTTCTGCATCACTGATACCTTTTCATAATACTGCAGCTCATAGTCCAGGATGACTCCATTAGGCTGGTCAGGCTGAGACCAGGAGAGGGTGATGCTGTCCACAGTGCGACTGACCTGGTGCATTATGGATACTGTAGACGGAGCTGTGAGGAGACAAAGACAGTGTGTTAGGGATGCGGCAAATCAGTCACTACAGACTTCACAGTCACGCACAGAGAGTTTTACAGCATCTTTAATCTCACAGTCAAACACCGGGTTCTGCAAAGGTGTAATACGTAATGCCATAAAATCTATGTAATATACTGCAGTCTCCTTTTAGAGAGTCTCGCGGCGAGACATGCACTGCCGGTTGGCAAGTTACAACAGTGGCTAAACCACATAAGCAGCCTCATGGGACTTCCCAGTGTCAACTGTGATTTCCGTGTGATTAATTTACGCTTGTCATACTGCTGATAACAGACCACCTTCTCCAAATAAATCATTTTAAAATCACCAGACCACCGTGCATTACATGCAGGAAGCACATTTCGCCGGCCACATAAACTAAACACACAAATGTAAGCGTAAATCACAAGTCACAAATATGCTACACAATATTTCTTTTTTGCAGTCGTCACTTTCTAATTTTATTTAGTTGGGGTTGTTTCTGCATATTTGCTTAAAGGACCATAGCAGAGGTTTTCCATGCTACAAATTGCATGTGTTTTAAATTACTGCCAATATTTTTTTTTCCAATTTCAATTTTTACATGGAGATTATTTTCTTACCTTAAAGGCACACAGTGGTTTCCTGTGCCTTTCAGAAGGGTATGAAAATCAATATTTAGAAACTTTCTCTATATGGGTAGGCCAACACAAAGATTATTTCTTATTTATTACCCCAGATGACATTATCATTGACTTAGGCTTTAAAAACTGTGTTAACTATGCTGTGACAATTTAAGGTTTGCGAGACAACTGATGATCAGCAATGTTTTTAATGCAGTTTACAGTAAACTTTACAACACCCACTCACTGATAATGCAACCTCATGAAAAACAAGATGAGAGACCAAAAAAATCTACTTCAAAGTAGTTAATTTTTTTTCCTGTTATGACTGACTCTCAAATTAGATAATAATAAAACAAAGTTCTATGTAATTAATTCTCTGTATGTATTTGTTCATGTTTTACCTTTTTAACCTGAGTCAGGCCATTTTCTTTCTTTTTTTTTTAAAACTCACTGATATTGGATTGTTACTTGGTATCAGAATCGGTATCAGGAAGGAAAAAATGTTATCAGAACATCTCTAATTTTAGTATTGGGTAACTTGATATTAGTCATGCATTTTCTTAAAACAACTGACAATATCTTGAACACATTTTTCTTCAAGATTGTCTTACATTATTGAATATTTTCTTTTCTTTTTTTTCTTTTTGGAACAAGTAAAATAGTTTCACCCCATTCCTTGATTTTATTCATAAATTTTCAAGTAAACACACTTGTTAAGAAGACTCATGGCTTGCACGGGTGGCCTACTATAGACTTGCACAGCCCAGTGACTTAAAACTCTGTACATTCTTTTTTAGTACAACCATAAGGTCAGGGGAGCGTGATCACCTCATGTCCTCCAACAACCATTAAGATTAGTTCAGGGTGCCGTGGGTCAGTGTAAAGCTAAGAGAAGCTGAAGATAAAAAGCTCTTTCTGGGGAGCCTGGCAAGGCCTGCAGGCCTCTTATGTCTGAGCCTCTCTCTGCGTGTGTGTGTGAAAGAGTAGGGTGGGCTGGGGAGTCAGAGAGGGAGGGGTGCTGGGCAAGATTTATGGACACCAAGCCCCACGCTCATCCCCTACAGGCCCGTGCTGCACACACATGCAGCCCTCAGCCAGCAGCACAGTGGCTCCCCTGAGTCCCAGCAATAAAGAGAGAAGTCTCTCCACCGGCACGCGTTCTCTACGGAAAATCCACTGACTGGGAAATTACAACTGCCACGCCTCTATAATGAAATCTCTAAGGCTGCATGTGTGTGGTTTTTAATATTTATTTTGTTGTTGTTCATGGAAAGAAATGCTTGCGGTATCAAGCAGTCTTGTCCTGAAGCAGATGGAGAAAATGTAGCGCGTAAGTGACCACAGTGAGTCAGAGCCAGTGATAAAAAGTCTCTTTTATAACCTTACTCATTCTCATCAGCTAATCAGCCCTGCCTTGCATGCCCTCTGACCCAAACACAAGCATCCATCTGAGGCAACAAATTATGATGTCTCATATAAACTGTGATGGTCAAGGGACTGAGCATGTCCTCATGTGCTGCTGCCAGCAGATAATAAATAGATGTTCTGTATTTCATCTCAGCAAAGAACTTACACCATGATGGCCTGTGACTCCGCAGCACCCATACATCATGCAGCTTTCCTGGAGCCGGAGGTACAATGATGTATACAGTATCCAATCAGGACACCAGTCTCAGGAATCTCTTCCATCTCACTGTACTCACTAGTTTGTTTGCAGTCACAAGACGACAGCCTAATAAGGCAAACAGTTACTCTAAGAGGAACTCACGAGTATCCCATTACGGATGTACATATATTCAAGACTGCCACATGGCCTTTTCCTGCATAGCATTTCCATTAAACACACGGCGCAGCCATGCCTAGTAACCTGATACAGGGCCAGAGAAACAAAGGCAGCTCATGTATTCATGTACAGAGGATGGACACATGCCAACATGAAAAGCTGTTGGAGGAGAACACTGTGGTTTTCTTCTGCTAAAGAACAACTTCCAGACAGCGGGGTGGCAGTCAGTCGCCATGTCTGAGCTCGAGAAAGCGATAAGGTTTGGTGTAACGGAAAACAAACTGGGATTAAATTAAATTAAGACATGTTTTTTAGTGCAAAGTAAATACTGAGTTTAAAGTGTTGAAACATTCAGCTTGTAGAGAAAACAGCAACCCAGCTGTGTTTTGTATTTAAAGTCAATTCGGTACATTTAAAGCTAAGCTGACATTCCACCAATTGACGGTGGAATGTAGTGGTACGCCAAGTCAACGTTTCACTGCCGTAAGGCCTACAGCAGTGATCCACATATGAAAACCATTTTCGTACATCTAATTTATGTACTCCAAATCTACAAGTCTCCATTGTACTCCAAATCTTCAAGTGTACCGAGAATCTTTTTCCCCAACTTAATCTGTAATTTACAGGGCTGAGTAAACACTTGGTTTTCATTGTGTCAACATCTTTCACTGAGTTATGCCACTAAATACATGTTTTAGTTGTTTCAAGCCATTTTCTTTGTTGTTACAATAATTATTTTTAAATCATGTGGGATTACACCCCATTAAAGACAATTAGAAATTAAAAAGTTTCCCAGTCATTTATATACCGGAGACCAACTAATCATAAACTATGTCAAGTCAGATACATTTCTTCAAAGTGGGTGAGCTCCACTTTCACTGGATGCTTTATTTGTAGGTTTTCTCAATGAATGCCCTATTCATGTTCTTAAAACTAATGAAGCGGTTATAATGACAAAGACAGGGATTGTAAGTTTATATAATTAAATTAGATGGCTGAATTGGAAAGATAAATGGCCTTGATGAATATGTCTCGAACAGGAGTTCCCCATATGAAGAGCAGACAGAGGACAGCCATCATTTCTCATGTCCAAGCCAAAGCTTGAGATGCATCACTGATGATTATTAATGTTACACCACAAGGTGTTTCATTTCCCCTGTTTGTCAGACACACGGTGCTCAGTGTGGGATTTTGTGTTTAACATCAGTTCAATTATGAAAAGATTGTGTATAATTATTTTTCTCCAATATATCCTATAAGCCTGCAAAGAGCTCAAAGATACAATAAAGAGTTTAATATGCTGGGGCCAGGAGGAAGGGGGGGCTTTCCATTTGAAACTTTCAAGGTTGTATATCGCATTGCTTAATTGTGAGAGGATGGGAGGCCCCAGCTGTTGTCAAAGATTTAGGTTTCAGACCCCACATCATTACCCAGCCTGGGATCTGATATGAAAGACTGCTTTGGAGTCTATTGTAGCATGACGCTCTGGCCTTGGCCCAACAACACAGAACACAAAGGCTCTGTTTTGCTCAACATCTCTAATAGATGTTTTAGTGTTATGTTTGAACACCTAGTGACTTCCCTAATCAATTAAAGATGGAGTTTACAGGGATATTTCCACTCGTTTAAATCCAAGCTGATTTATTGGAGCATGCTTCTGCTAACACACACACACACACACACACACACACGCACACACACACACACACACACACACACAGAAGTGAGGCTTTCATTCATGCCATTAATTTATGTCTCTTATCTTTTATTATACTACACTTTTGGTGGGCTTTTCCACTTTGTCTTTGACCATTTCATTGTTTAGCTGGAGTTCTGGTACTCTAAGTACTGCTATGAACATGATGGGCATATTCATTAAGCAAGGCTAGTGAAGTGAGACCACTGTGGACGGATGGCAGCAGAGGGAGCTCAGTCATGGGTGCCCATGTCCATAGACTCAGTCCTCAGTCTCCAGACGCTTCGCTCAACTAGAGTCTGAGGACATTCTCCCAGGTTTTGTTACTAAAACTGGGTGGTAACAATTAGATAAAAAAACATGCATTACAGAACCAATCCAAAGTCTTTAGGGCGGTCCTTCATATTGGGAGCGCTGCGGCGCTGACGAGCAGAAGTCATACCAGAAACACGTATATTACGAGATGGCTCTAATCTTTTATTAGGACATGATTCATCCATTCGGCCGGACTATATATCTGCTTTGAAGGACATTACAGGACGGACCATTTCCGGTAAGGCGTGTCCTTTGCCAAAATGTAAGGGACTTTGTTACCAGCCGTGCTTGCCAGCGTCCAAATAACTACCTTGCATTCTCCGATTGTCCGGTATCGCGAGACTACCCATGTCCAAATCACGGGTAGTGGAGGGTTCTTCAGGTGCTCCCGGACCCGAAGACACCCGCAGTAACCGTTACATCGAGCCGTGCTTGGAGGAGCAGGGGTGGGAAAATTACAGCAATTGAAATAGTGGCTTTTATTTCCTGCAGCTGACTTATTTCATTGACAGCAGGGGACAACACCACCACATCTGATGTGATCATGCTTTTTTTCAGATGCAGCATATATTAAAAAAAGGAATAACCTCCAACATTTGCTGGCACATGAATCATATGCTTCTGAGAAAGTATATGTTTGAGGCCTTTTATCTGCATCTTTCTAACATCCTATGTGTCTACAACCATGTGGTTCTGATATGATTAGACGTTCTGGTGCAGAGAGCAATGCTATGATTTGGAGAAGATGGGGGAGGTAGCAAGAACAGGTCAGGGCTCGTAAATCCCTTTTCCTTTTCATTGTAAAAATCGGTTTCCCCACAGCGCAGTTTCACCCAAAGGGCCCAAACCAGCTGGTCCTCTACCAGGCAGCCTCCCAAACAGGCTGCCACTGCTCCCCTCTCTCCGACTGCCGTCCATTTATGAGCGGCGTATCGAGCCGTCTTAAAGGGAGAGGCCCATATTTGCATGTACTTTTAGCATGCTGGCAGCCTGCCCTGTTTCCCCAGCTGCAAAGGATTGTGGGTTTTACATCTATAAAGATTTTCCAGTGCAGTAAAGCTACAAAAGTGAGATTTCAGTTCATCAAGCTTTAAACCATCTGCCCTGGAAAAGATTGGGGACTATAATACACTCATATACACACCATAAGCTAATTCTAAAATAGGCACTTCAGGGGCTTGAAGAGTTTTCAGATGCTTGCAGGGGTTAGGATTTCAATCTAAGCCAACCCGACAAATCTGCAGACAGAGGAGATGCAATCCAGATTAGTATGTATGGAGACATCACTGCATAGGAAATAAGAGAGAATTATTTTGCAGCAACTGAGCTAACCAAAAGCAATCAAAAAAAAAGTATGGTTCCTTAGAGGTTCTGTCGGTGGTTGGTGCCGAATACAATTCTCAGTATTTGAGAATATCTCAGCCGCTTTGAGCTTTAAATGATCTTTGAATAATTGAATAGTACTTGTAGTTCTTTACTGTAGTTGTTAACAGTTAATGAGATTGGGACTTCTATACAAAAACACATGGTTCTTCTGAGATTTCAGTGATGTTCATCTGAACATCCTGAAATTTGGCGGATGGTCTTAAAGCAGCCAAAAGGTCTCACAAGAATATCCACAGTTTTCGGATGTTTGTCTCCAGTTTGATAAGATTTGGTGGACTGTGAAATCACAATGATAAAAAAAACAAGACTTTATTGTTCTATCCCAATTAGCTCGCACCTCTGGGACTGAAAAATGAAGCCAACACGGAAGTGACAAAAACTGCAGTTCCTTGAATGGCCACTTGAGGCTGGCTCCAAAACATGAGTCAATCCCCAAACATTTTTTTATTATTATGTATTTTTTTAAGATTGTTTTATGGCCATGTTATGCCTTTATTTGATAGTGACAGTGGAGAGAGACAGGAAATGTGGGGAAAGAGAGTAGGGGAATGAAAGCAAATAGTCCGACCAGCCGGGAATCGAACCAGCTACTCGCTGCATCTGCGCCCATGTGGTATGCACCCTAACCACTTATTGGGGCTCCCAAAAAATGCCTTTACAGCAGAGATAAACATGCAGAGAAAAACTGTTTTGGTCTCTATAGCTAATTCCCCCCTGTACAGTTGAACAGGGGATGAATTTTTCGATAACTCACGCATTTCAATTATATTAAATGCATAATTAAGTGCTCTGAGTGACAGGTGGGTGCCGTCGCAGGAGGCGAGCATAGACTGTAGGCTTCACTCGGCCTGCCTCAGCTCCATCCACGCTCCACCTCTTTGCTTATTTTTGGATTAGCCCGGAGTTAGGCGGCGTCAGGCACTGCCAAGATGGCGACGGACGGAGCCACCCACATTGAGCATAATTTTGGCTCCTCAGAAACCCATGGGTGATGTCACAGAGACTACGTCCATATTTTATACAGTCTATGTTCTAATCCCTGACAAAGTCTGATATGTTGTATTTTATAAATATATTATTACACAGCTTTGTTGAATACTTGATTCTGATCAATTACGGCATCTGTTATTTTTTAATAGCAGACCGTTGCTACGGACACAGCTCTGATGACAGACTCTGGATGACCATTTTTAAATCAATATTTTGTGTCAAATTATTGATTTATTTAGTAAGTAGCCGTGTTTTCATGCTTTTCTTTACATTATCCCTTACTTAGAATAAACCAAACCAAAAAACAAAACACTTGAAAAGGTTCTTCTAATACAATAAACTAAAATTAATATTAGAAAAGTATTTCTAAAGAACTTAAACATGGCCAAAAGAGCCATTTCTGGTGCTGTAAACATTTTAGATAGCTTGTAACAATATATTTTTAAAGTCTGTATTTTACAAAGACACACATATCTGCTGTGGTCCTTTAGTCTCTCGGAGTGGTCGGGGCTGAACAGACTATGTTTGAGCTGTCTGCCACAGGGATGTGGAATGAGGATTTTGACTCAGACAGCTCTGGGGGAAACTGGACTCTGTTTAATCAGCAAGCTGCTTTTCTGCATTTAAACAACTTCCAAACTGACATCTGCAAGGAGGAAAACTCCACAAACCACAGAATGCATGTCAATATGTTGGAAAGGCGAGTGTGGGCTACAGCTTTCTATTCCTCTGATTTGGTCAGTGGCAGGCAAAAATATTTCATTTTATCGAGTTAATATCTTTGTTGGTAGAGCCAAAAAAAAGTAGAATGCTGACATGAGCAGAACAGAGCTGAATAGCAGTTTCAAAAAGGTGTGGATGGACATGATCCAGTCCATGTTAACATGACAATAGCCATTGCAACTAAATGAACAAGAATACCGTATGTGCTACTAACACAAATCATGGACAGTGTGGTGTGTCCGCCGCCATGGTGCGGCTCGACGCCGACTGCTATCTGGATCGTGGTGACATGTGGATCATGGTAGCCCAGATCGTTGCTGCGCCTGCTGCCGTGGATTAATACTGCTAATATTAGTACTGCTAGATGGAGCCCAAGAGCCTGGTCTGCTTGAGATGTCTGCCTAAAGTAAAAGGCAGTTTTTCACATTGTAATGCTTGCTCTTGGGTGATGTTGAGACTTTGAAAATCATTGAGCGTGTTCTAGATCTGCGCTATGAAAAGTGTCCTGAGATAACTTTTGTTTATAAGACACTATAAATAAAATTGAATTGAAAAATGTAATTGTGTCCTGGATTCAGTAAATCTATAAAAAGTACATGTCAAATATTTTCACAGTTTTAACAGTTGGTGTGAGTCCAAATTAGACACCTCATTACATGCCCATTATTTGACTATTATATTAAGCAATGCTCAATCAGATTCAACAAAAACTAACATCTAGGAAGCAGTCAGACCGACCACCTTCTGCTGTTGCTGCCGAGCTGTTCTAAAGTAACATTTCTCCAACATAAGCAAGACGTGGAAGTTGCACGTAGCACATCTGCTCCGGTTCAGTTTTAATGCACTTGATGACTTCTGGCTTAACGTTAAAGTCGTGCTTATCTACGCACACTGTGAGGTTGCTGCAATGAGTGGCACACAATAGCAAGGATTATAAAAGATCATCTCCGCTTATAAAGTTCCTGACCCCAATTTACACATGAAACCTTCGAGAGGATGATGGTGGATGCAGATCACATGATCAGTGTGATCTATGTGAGTGAATCGAGGCTACATTAAAAAATGAAGGCATTAGTGACATCTGAGTAGGAGCAGGCAGAAGCATTTCGTCGTGTTCAAAACAGAAACTCCAGACAATGACGCCCCTGTTCTGCATCCGCATTAAAAGGAATACTTAATCTATATGTCACCACAGGAACTTGAACTTCAGAGTGTTTGGCAAAGAGAGAGGAAGAGAAAGAAAAAAGAGAGAGAGAGAGAGAGAGAGAGAGAGAGAGAGAGAGAGAGAGAGAGAGAGAGAGAGTGAGAGAGAGAAAGGATAAAAGAGACAGGGGAGTGCCATTGTATTTATCACAGATCCATTTGGTTAATTGCTGAAGTTAACTCCATAAAGTTCAAAACTCAATAAATTCAAAACCACAGTGCTAATTGGGCCATGACCCCTTTTTGCTTCATCACCTTTATTTTTTTAACATTTTTTTTAATTAGGCTATCACCATCATCACGCTCTTGTATGTAAAGGCTAAATAAATGACTGCATTAATGCATGGTCAATTATTCAGGCATTCCAGTCTACAGCTAATGCACTCAACAATAATTAATTGTATATTCACATTATATTCCCTTTTACAGCCCACTGGGCCAAAAGATCATGTCCTTTTAACCTAGATTTGTATGCAGGCGATGTGCATACGCTATCCTTCTCTTTCCCGCACAGGCTTAAACCAGCACCATCCATATAATGTGCCCAGAAAAAAAAAAGAAAAAAACACATGGCTACTCAATGATTTATGAATAAGATCAATTAGTTAACTAATTTTGACAATCCATGTGCTAATACTCTTCTGGGGAGTCATGATTAAATTCATATTGCATGCATAGGTTATTTAAAGTCATCTGATGAGCCTCACTGTCAACCCTTCAGGCTGCTTACCACACACACATTACCGCTAAGCTTTCCTCACACTCTCTCGTCGGAGTCTGTCTTTGTATACAGGTTGCTCTGTATCAACAGCAGCATGAATGTGTGACTGGCTGATAGAGCAGCCTTGTCTCAAGGTTCTGTCAGTACGGGGCTCCAGGTGCACGTGGAGGCCTCCTGTCAGTCTGTCGGGCTGACCTACACTGGTACCCACCATATGTGCCCTTCTTAACACCTTCTGTCACTGTCATACAGCACGCCGTGTATACTGGTGGTCCCTGTCTGACAACCCCTTTCAGCCCGCATCGCTCTATTACTCTCTTGTACTTAGAGCTGGATTTCGCTGATCATATAGCAGCCTGAATTTGTTATTGTTTAAGGGTGTCACGATTTCAGTTCTAAATTGAACATCGATCAAAATGAGCTTTCAGTTTCAATTATCGAAAGCAAAAGCAGGATATATTTTTAAACAAATTGTTTAAATTTGACCATAGGCCTTACATTCCCTAAAAATATATATCATCCTTGATACCATGTAGCCTAACTGTTTAAAGAAAAATAATGTGAACAACAGTTGTCAGGGCATAAAACCAATGATCTGTTGATCTTTACAAATCGAGAATTGATAGTCTAACAATGGACAAGCCGTCAGTGCAGAAAAAAAGAAAAGACATTTAAATTGAAAATTGAATCAAATCGTGATATCCCTATTATTGTTGCTGTATTTTAAAAGTGTATACATATTTTCTCACTATAGGTCAAATGTATCTTTGACATGCCAATGACTTTATGTAATGAATTAAATTGATTTATTGGTCTATTATTTACCAGAGCTGCACCTATAAGGATGTATATTAGCAGCATTTTTAAGAAACTGTAAAAAAAATAAAAATAAAAACAATTCTCCATCTGGTTTTAAAAAAGCACATACTTGCTTTTGTGCATGAACTGGCTCTATTCTATTTCTGTAACATAGAAAGTCAAGTAGATTAAAATGACCCTGGTAAAGGCAAATAACCAACCAAGCTTTGCCATGAATGTGCCATTGCACCACATAGAATCTGTACTCTTTTGTTGAACTGGTGACACTGTCCTAAAGTCAACAGTGTAGTAGCCACATTTGGCTGGCTGGTGTACTGACACATTCTGGCAGACCCACCTGGCTCTGCACCATGGCTTTTCACACCACGGCCCAGTGGAGCAGAAAAGTCCCCGGTAGCCGGGTTACAGTGGACCTGGGCAATTTGGACAATAATTAAGTCATAAATCTTCCCTGGACCATATGAAAAGGCTGCACCAGATTACACCGCACACCCTCTGAGTAATGTGGTTCACTTCCACAATCAGCCAGTTCACCTGATAAGAAACCAATTCAGTCCCTCTGCTTCTCGATAGCATTAGGAGCAGACGCTGCGGCTCACCTTGAGTTAATGAAATGCCTAAACAAATATGTCCTCTGGAATCTAATATATCCAACCACTATAGAATGCAATATGCCATACGCACAGGGTATATGGAGATCTAATTTATCTGTTGTGCAATGCTGAATTCTCTCACAGAATACTGATAGTTTGCATTCAGGTAGGAGATAATCTCTCGTCTATGTATTGAAACTGATGATATAGCAGCTCTATAAGCTAGCAAATAACTGGCAGTCACATTATTAGTTCGCTGTTGTGCATTTGTGTCTTCATAATTTAAAGCAACAGTCTCGGCTGTACAAGTGCACATTAGTTATTTTATAATCCATAAAATGACTGAAATAGTGCAGCCTTCATACACACAGTGACATATGACTACAATTTCCACCTAAGCAATAGTGACCACAGCATCTATAAACACAGGCGTGGATGTGTTTTCAAACTTGGCCTTGTTCTAAACTTAAGTGTTTGCGGCCAAGTTTTCAGGGATTCCGGTGCAGCTCGTTTGAGTCGCTTCCGCTCCCTACAGACGGGCCAAGACTTCCTGTTCCGTGCATCGCTTGTTGTTTGCAGTCTGACTAACAAGAGTTACATGCATGTAATCCGACTTTGAAAGCAATTAGTTTATTTGATTATGCGAGTCGAACGTTTCTCCACACAATACACAAACATCGATAAATCATACCTCAAATTATGAAACATCATGCCAGTAACATTAGACTATTACACATTTCAAACATGCATATGAACAGAAATTGATAGAAGAATAACCACTAACTCAAATCTACTCAGAAGTCCACTCATCTGTAATGTCTGTAAAGCTGTTCATATTTTGTTGTTGTGTTTTTCTGTTTTATCTTGTACTGAAATGTGTTTCTGTTTTTTATGTGCACTGAACAGGAACCTGCTGTAAACCATTTTTTTTTTTTTTTTTTAACTGAGGGCAGTTTAAATGTAATTAAATTACATTAATTACTTTTAATATTTTCCTGTACAATAAATACAAAAAAGAAAAAGATCAGATATTTCTCTCTCATTCTAAACTGTATGACTTCAAACTCTGAAACAAATATTTCTCCATGTATGCAGACATACATTTAAAAAAATAATACATTTACAAAGGATATATCTTTTGCTTTTTCTTATTATGCTAGCTTGCTACAGTGACTTCCTGTTTACAGCACCACAGATGATTCCTAGCAAAACGATTTGCACAAGACTAAAGTCTTTGCTAAGTTTTAACGGTGCAAAGCAAAGTGATTCAGTAAATCAAAGCAGCTAACTTACTAAGAACTTAGGAAGGACTTTATGTTCAAACTCAGTTCTGGATTTATGAGTAGCTGGCGCAACACAATCCTGAACTCAAACACGTGCTGACATGTGTGTGCAATATGTGGACTCACAAGAATATATGCCATGTGTGTTCTTGTGTGTGTGTGCAGCCTCTCTCTCCAGCCATGTGTCTCAGACTGTGTGAAGACAAAATGGCAGGATGTCGGACTGTGAAGTCTATTAGGACAAAATCACATACTGCCACTCAGCTGTCAGAAACATTTGATTAAACTTCAGGGTGGCAATGTGGTTTCAGCAACAATTTTCACTTCATACAATAAAAAATGAATGGAGGCCAACTAAGGTAAGGGGATGGCGAGAACGTGGACAAAGGAGGAATTAGTCTGAAATGGTAAAGTGGTTTCAAAGGTGTGCTTTGTGCGCTCTCAGATGAGGTACTTCAGTGTCTTCCTATTTCAGTGAACAGAGAACAGACTTAAACATGTAGCCTTACTGTTCCTGGACGATGGTCTCACTAACCAGTAAGTCACCTTGACAGTAGTTTCTAAGCTGCAAATTAATGTAGTGACGCCACGTCATATAAAGAGCAGAGGGCCTAACGATGCACACCTGTTTTCACTCTGATTGAGCAGATGATCAGCACCAACATCACAAACAGAACATCACCTAAAACACAATACATCGCCACATTAAGGGCGAGCCCTTTAACAGTTTCTAACAAAACTACACAACTTAAACACGCCTGGGTTCTCTTATTTATATAACCTGACTTATAAATGAACAGATTAACTGAAACACTGACTGAAGTAATAATTTAACACAAAAAAATGGGCTAATGTTGGGAATCAGGGCCTGGGGAGAAGAATTAAAAGCAAAAGTACAAAACGTAAATATACATTAAAAATTCAGTGATTTAGTCTGTTAAACTCTTGACCTTAAAACAAGTTAAGCCTGCAGGGTGAGATAATTCAATTCATTTCCAATAAAAGTTGAACTTTCAAATTAAGTTTCAGTTGCAATGCTGTAAATAGGATCGTTTCTAAATGATGACCATAATGGCACTCAACTCAAGAACATTTTCTAGATAAATGTTTGTAATACATCTCCCCCCCCTAGTGTTACCATATGCCTACTGTCTGTGACACTGGCCCTGTGTCACCAGTCTCTCACCTGTTAGACCCAGTTAAATCATTGTAACACCTACACACACACACAGTGGTTTTCACCTTCAGTCTCTTGACAGAAAACACCAGATTTGCAACATTCTAGCCCCTTTCACATATCCAACCCTGCAGTGCAAGCCTGCACTTATCGAGACATTACCTGGAGGAGCTGTATGTGAGAATGCAAATGTACAAATGTTGGACTGGACAATAAATTGACTTTATACTGCCAGCTCCCCAGTACAAAGTCTGTGTAATGTTCCATTGAGGGCAGAATTCGCAGCGAGCGAGTGGGCGTGTTGATGACGTTTCTATCATCATTTCGCTGCTGCGAAAGCGGAAGGATACAAACATCAGAGGATGAAGAAGAAGGGTCATTTACACAAAGACGACAACGAAAATATCAGGAACATCTGACAGTAAGGGCCAATGCCAAAATCCTCACAAAAATTCAAGAACGGCAAGAGACTCAGTTGTGTATGACCATATTACGAACTGGCTACATGGCCGAGGTGTAATCTGCACCATGTCCTGCCTCCTGCACGCTCTACCCAGGCGCCACGCCTCGCCTAAACCAAACAAGAGTATTTCCAGTAAGCAGGAACACATGTGACACAGAATCTCCTGTTGTGTGCTGCATGTGTGAAAGGGCAACTCCGGACAATATCCGGGCCTGATTCTCCAGACATCGTCTGGAGTTCATTTGAGGAAAAAGGTTTCTGTCTCACTCACTCTCGCTCATTTAATGTCATGCAAAGAGTAACATTTTATAGACAGCTCAAAGCCAAAGTAGATGTGCTTACTTGTGACTCATTATTATAAAAAAGGCTTGGAGGGATTTTCAAGGCTTCTGCATATGCAACACAATGCACGTTGTGGGGAATTAGTCATATGCTTATAAAACGGGCTCAAGCACCATTCAGGACGGCATCTCCTTTTGTGTGGCATTACAGTGTGTAATCAAGCGCCACACTTTCCAGGGCAATCACGTCCTTTATCACAGAGGAACTGTCGCCAACCACCTACAGAGTGGGAGGATAAGCCCTGTGGGTAACAGAGTGTGGTGGGTGCTTGATTGGGTATGGAGAGTAAGAACTTTCGCTCTCATCTCACATCACCCCC